>BDGG01000009.1:323878-353263 GCA_001949185.1 Ramazzottius varieornatus
AACTATTTTAGCCGACTCACATCAATAAATCAATGAAACGCACAATACAGTTTAGCCGTGGATAAGAGTATTTTAGCTGCTTTAGCCGCGGCTTAAATTTTTTCTAGTCACGGCTTAGAACGGCTAAAGCGGCTTATTTTAGCTTCGCCGAGCCTTCTATATTCGAGCTCATGAAAAATATTAGTGGGAATATTAAGAGCCCGTCTTGCGGTTTATCGTCGTCACAGTTCAGCCTACGATATATCGAAACTCGAGAAGAATATTCAGGAGAGAGCTCCTCGATCGATAAAATACGGGAAAAATCTTCCGTCACAGACTTGGGAGCCTAAGCAGCAGGGTACATTCGACACAGAGCCAAGCGTTCCAGAAGAGAAACTCAAATCAATAAAAAGAGGAGATCGATCGATCGATCGGCCAGGTGTATTTACACGGAAGAAAGGCTAATGATAAAAGGTAGCGTGCACACAACCAGGAAGAGGAAGGGAAATGTCTCGTTAACGATGACTGTGTCCATGATGGTGAAGCATGCCTCTCCTCGGCGTCAGATAGAAATTAGCCCCGAAGTTAATCGAACCCCGATTATCGGCATCACGCAACTGATATTGAAAGCTCTTTCTAATTAGCTCTTGGACATCCGGACAGTTCCATATAGCTTCGTCATTAGACGCATCCTCAAGGCAGGTCTTGGTTAGCAGCGGCCACCGAATATGCTTCAACAGTTGAAGGTACTGCAAATGGTGGTTCTCAGGGTCAGCCTTGTACCAGCCGCGCACCGCTGCCAGCACCACATCTTCCGACTTGACGTTCAAGTCATCAATGGCAATGATACTGACCACTTCCGGTGCGTTAGCTACCTTGAAGCAGTCGGTGACAGAGACAGCGGCGAAGTTCTTGGAGATGAAGAATGTGACGTATTTGAGGACGATGCCCAGCAAGCTGGAATCGGCCGGTGTCAGACAGCTTTCGTCGTTGATAAACTGCCACAGTATCCGCTGGTACTTCATGCAATTGGATAGTTTGGTATTCTTCTCAATGTACCGACAGGCTTCTTCCAGGATGCCTCGACAACCCAGGTTGATGCCGGTGCGGAGAACATTCTCTAAATTGAGCTCGGTGATGCGTAACGGCTGAAAGCTAAACTTGAAGGAACATTCGATAATCATCTCTAGTGCGTCAGCGTCGATATTCTTGAAGGAAAAGTAGGACTGGTCTCGGTGTGATTCAAATATCTCGCGAAGCGTCATGCTGATGACGGAGAGAAGAAGACGATTGCCGCGAACTTCGCGCTCTTGAACGGATAATGTTATGTCGTAAATATCTTGACTTTCACGCATCTGGTTCAACACAGAAACAAACTCCAAGATTAAATCTTTACTGATCGTCGCCATTATGTTCAGCAAGTGGTTCCTGACAAATCATGTAAAGTTAGGGCATCAACAAGCAAGGAAACAGGCATATTATATTTTCATGATTCAAAAAAAAAGGCGGGCATTTTTTCCGGAAGAATTGTTGCCGCGCGATAAGGCATCGTGCCTATAAATAGTAACATCAATCGCAGTAACATCTCTATAAAGAAATAAGAACATTGCGAGGAAGCAGCGTGATAAAACTAGAGGTTCAGAAACGACAGACCGAAGTCTAGAGCACAAGGGTACTGTAAAATCACAAATGGACCGGCATTCCTCCGGTGAGAAGGAGAGTTTCCCCCGTCATGTAAGAAGAGGCATCGGATGCCAGGAAAGACACAGCGCCAGCAATCTCGTCGGTTTCTCCGAACCTTGAAAAGGACAGTAGTAAGTGCGCCAGAGTGGAAAGTACCGGTCTTGTGAGCAAGTCCGACATACCGTCTCATTGGGATGATGTCCTTGGCGGCCTTCGAGATGGGTCCTTCGTCTTTCCAAAGCTGAGGAAGAATAAAGCATACTTAGTGATGAATTTGATAGGATCGATGGGGTATTGTGTTGTCTTACAAATTCGCTAAATTTCGTCTTGATAATTCCGGGTGCCACGCCGTTGACGCGGATATTCTTCTCGGCCAGCTCGGAAGCCATCACTTTGGTCAAGCCCAACAAGGCCGTCTTGCTAACACAGTACGCACCAATCATCTGCAAAAGTAACAGTATGTATCGAGAGGAACATTGAGCGAATTATGGTCATTCAGCTCAAGGAACTGTACTCACTACTCACCTGCATAGGATAGTAGGCTCCCACCGACGAAATTATAATCACAGAACCTTTACCCCGTTTCTCGATTTCAGGAACTACCAACTTGCATAGAAGAAACGTTGCTTTGACGTTCGTTTCGAATATCTGTGGATAGAGAGAAGACCAGTCCTGACTTGCCCTGCAGCAAAGATGCGAATAGCCGATTTACAGTAACCATCATTCACTGACGCATAACATCATGGTGCCAGACACAACATCAAGCTTAAAGGCGTCAAAGGATGACGATGTTAGCGACAGGAAGTGATAATTTCGGATATTATACCCATGGTTGGCCAAGCGGCTAAAAGGCAAACCATCGTACCAGTACCGACTGGATGATAAGTGGACCTATCGGCCTGCCATAACCCACGTTCCCCAGTTAGGTTTTACATACTGTAGTATCAAAAGTTGGACGTACTCTGTTCCAAACTTCTTCCGATGTCTGCAACAAGGAATCATTCTGTACGGCTTCTGAGCGCGAAATGTACATGCAAGGAAGCAGTTACGTCGAGGAGAGGTCCGACCGCGGGATTGACAGCAGCATTCGAGACGAATATATCGATTCCTCCAAAGCATTTGACGGTTTCTTCCACTAGTCGTCCCCGATCTGCTTCCTTCGAGACATGACAGATGGTTCCCATAACTTCAATGTTCTCACTCTCCAGCAGTGACACTGCTTTCTTGACGTTCTCCTGCCGACGACTACTGACCACCACTTTGGCCCCGTCCAGACCCAATCTCCGCGCCGTCGCTAAACCAATCCTGCAACAGGTGAGTGAATGAACATCTTACAATGTGCTCCTACGAACAGTACTTGCCCCTCCGTAGATGCCGTTATCACCGCCACCTTCCCACTCAGAGCTTTCAATGCCATACTTGAGCTTTCCCAACGCAGTTCGGGTTCCAAGAGGAGGAAGCCTGTCACGGAACTTACGAAGTGATTGCTGAATCAGCTGTTTCATACTGAATCCAAAGTCCACATTATACTGTAACGCATGACATGACCTTACTCCTCCGACTAACTCGGGGCCAGTAAGTAATGTCAGGTCATGTCATGTCAATTATGTGTTCGATACGGTATATAAGAAGTTTGTTGTTTGCTGCGGTTCCTGGTCCTTGCTGTCCGAAATTCGGACGTGATACTTTTTTTAGCAAACTGTCCAAGCAGCCATCGCAAACAATTTCTACGACCTTGAACAGTACAACCGTTTGAGGAACTACTCGTACCGTTGATAGTTTTTTTTATATAAATTTACAGAATGGTAACGTTGGCTCGATCGACTTAGATCACACTTCACTAAAGATCTCTAAAACCCAAACACGGCAAGGAAGTCGGTTGACTTTGATTTAAATGGGGTGGCTCTAGTGTGGACGAAATCGTCCAGATCGAACTCTTTTCCGGAACAACGAACCATAAGTGATTTGATGCAAACAACCATTCAATTAACGTCCGCAGGCTTGTGTATGCATGTAAGAGTATTCGACGGAAGATTTGCACGCTCGTGGTATTTATTTTCGAAAAGAATGACATTCGAAAAGTCAAAAGAAATGGAAAGTAGAACGGACGTTCATTCTGAGTCAAAAGGTGTCGCCAGTGCTTTTGTGCTCTCCTTGCCTCACCACTTTTCGTTCTTCTGGTCGTTGTTGCGTCTTCACATCTATCTCTCTTGTGGCGTACCAGTGGTTGGTAGTTGGCGCCAATTAGCAAACTCTTTTCCACGCTGAAAGTTTTGTGGACCACCAGAATGTAACGGCCAGTCGAATTTCTCTGCTTTAACTCTCCGTCGAGGTCCCCTGTTCGACGTGCGCACGCTAGCCCTTGACTCAACCGAAATCCCAGATTTCACTGACCATCACTAACCACGACTTCCCTGTTGGTTATGATGGAGCAGTCCTTATTCACATATTGCCGGGTCAAATCATGGATGTTATGTGGATTAATATGCTTTTGTTTGTTTGCTTGTTCTTCTGCAAATCTTGTGAAGCTCGGTCAGTGAAATTTTATTCTTGAAATATTTGTGAGGCCGGCTGACCAAACGTACAATATTTCTATTCTAAGTGGGGCACGCTTTCAGCCAATAACCACGGGAACGTGCGCAGCTTGGGAAATCGGTCCCGTACATTTCGTTTGCCGACCTGCCAAAGTCGCCCCCCGTATCCTATCTATCCCACCTATCCACGTGATACACATGCTTGCTTATTGCAGTGTCGAAATGCACGACAAATTCGGGGATCGGGCGGTGCGCGGCGCTAACGTCGAGCTGCATGGATATGGGCGGGTCCGTCGCGGAGGAGATCCGGCTTAAAGACGGTTCGAAAGCCCTGGATTCGTGTTCGGATGAGGAAGTATGCTGTGTACTTTACTCTTCTCCCTACCGGGACACCTGTACCAGTTGTGGGCGGAAAGGCAACGAGGCTCGGGTGCGTAGCTCTAACCTGGAGCGACGCATGGACGTGGTGCCTACAGTCCATTTGAGCAAACTGCGTGTCCTGCGTGACGTCCAGCAGGACGCTGCGCCCTACCGACAAGAACGGATCCTCAATGGCAACGACGCAGACAAGAACGAATGGTGCTGGCAGGTTGGTCCAAGCTTTTCTTCTCAGTGAAATGAAAGCGGAATTAATTGTATTCTGTTTTCAAAAGGTGGCTTTGTTGAATACGGATGGTACCATCATTGGCAGCGGATCTTTACTTGATGGCCGTTATGTCGTTACTGCCGCCCATAAGGTTGCAGGGTGAGAATCAATGAATCAAACAGGTTGTATTTCAAGTGGCGCACGCGTTTAGCCAACAAGAATGGACAGGTGTGCCGCTTGAGATACCATAACAATCTTATGCGTTCCGTTTGCCGACCTTCCATGTTGACTTACCGTAAATGGACCCTAAATATCTTGACCATATTTTTCAGGAAGAATTCTAGCAGTCTAGTGGTGCTTGTAGGGCAACATGACTTTTCTACACCAATCACGGCGGAGGCCAACAATACCATCTGGTATGGGAAGCCCGAAGAGATCATCATACACGACAAGTATAATCCCGAGGTACACTGCCTGGTCTTTTTGGAAGCTTTCACAAATTCCAGTTGAGTGATTAGTTAAGTTAGCATGGGGTTTTCGTGCAGACATTGGACCACAACATCGCTTTGATTCGCATCCCGCCTATCGCTTGCAGCGCCGCCAACGTTTGTCCGTTGTGCCTAAATGACATGAGCTATAACACGGACTTTATGGTGTCACTGTCCAACTGCTACATTACCGGGTGGGGCGCTACTGTTAGTCGGGAAGCATCACCGGTCCTCCAAGAAGCCCGTGTCCGCATACTAAGGTACCTTCTATCTTCGATTGTGAATGTACGAGGTACAGGACGTAATTCGGGCATAGCGATTCCGCATCACAATTCGGGAAATGAGAAAAGTTTAAGCACCGTGATCAACGCTTGATTAATATCTCATCGTACGTCTGTTGATACAACTTTGAGCTCTATAACATTGGACAAACCCATGTGTCTCCCACGACAGATTGATCTGACCTACAGCATTTTACCGTTCCCAAACCTGTTTAGACCTTGAGAAGAGAGGCCGATGTACCTCATGAGACAGAAACTTGTGATTACGTGCAACAGGAAATGAGGAGCAATATGTCCGAATTATGTCTTGTACTTCGTATGGAAGGTTTGCAAAGGAATTCACCCAGATCGTCCTCGCAAATGGCGCACATTCGTTGTCTTATTTGCTGACAACGTGCGCCACTCGACAAAAACTCGACGAGATCGTGCTCTCAAGTAGCGTACATTGTCACTGTTATTCACTGAGAGTGTGCGTCACTTGGAAGAACGAACTGGCGAAACGTATTTGTCGACGTCTTGGATGCTCGATCGTGAAAAACGAGTGGCTAAAATTTGACGATATATTTTTGTGATTTCTGCTAGTATGGAAGAATGCGTACGCAAGTTCGCGGCGGTGGGTTTGTTGGACGTTGTTCTGCCCCTATCGGCCTTCTGTGCCGAAGGCGTGTCGGACTGGTCCTACAACACGCCATACAGTGGTCCGCTACCCGTTATATCGACCTGCAGCGGGGATGGTGGTGGTCCCTTGGTTTGTGAGGGTGGAGATGGCAAGTGGCGTCTGATGGGTATGATCGCCATGGGCGTGGACGACTGCCAGCAGACGCGCATCTCCGCTCCGACCGTCTTCGTCAACGCCGGCATGTATAACGAGTGGACAGGGGATGTCAAGGCCAGACGAGGCACTACCAGCCAAACGGTCAAGATGACCAGGGGTATCCCGCCGGCGAAAAACACAACGGCCCTTTCTCCTGTTATAACGCCGGCTTCGGAGGGCTCGACCGAAAGTGGCGATCCACCACGTGATGTATTTAATCGAGGACGAAGATGAAGGTATCTCTGAGTACCAGGATTCAACATCCTCTCCTGTAGTTGCTCAACTGAAATTGGTTGTTGTTACCACATGCTGGACATGTTGTATGACTGATCTGTTTATTCATACCATTTTGGCCTTTTTCTTTCAGAAATAATATTTCTCATTGCCCACTTTACGAATGATTGCGAAGGAATTCGACTTGTTACGACTACTGATAGGCGCTTTCCGGAAACTTTCCCAAGAGCTTTCTACTGTGGATGTATGACTCACGAGTGGTTATGGTTTCGTTTCTTACGTAACGTGGCTTCAGTCTTTGACGGACCAAGCTTTAATGGATTTTGATATGCCATCGATCTGTTGACCGTCATGCAAATCAGGGTTAGTGGTTGATTTTAGCATATCACTTCAATATCCATCGTCCATCCAGGGAAGACCAGCAACTACAGACCAGCGCGCAGCGGAAGGTCAAAGACATATACCCAACTGAGGAGCTAAGTGAAAGATGATCGGAATTTTGCATGCAGAACGGTCTGGTTTTCAAACTCAAGACGTTTAGGTTTTTATACTGTAAATGTTTGTTCGAACGTGATCCTCGTCGTCAACTTTGTCCGTCGTCCCTCCCTCTTCTCTCTTTATCAGGGCACTCAGTCAGCACAAATCATTAAAACACTAGCCCAAGACGATGAACCAAACTTAGGGCTGTATTCTCCAGTGATGATTTCTCTCTTATTCAATTTTCATAATCGCTATTTTCTCCCCGTCGACCTCATGGCGCTTTCTCGTTCCATGAACAAACAACGTCCCAAGACCGCCGTTTATCACCATCGACCAGTTGTGGACTTACCTGCAAATTCCAGCGAGCTCCGCGATGACGTCATCGATGCCGAACTGGGCAAAGTTCTCCATCGGAAAAGTATCAGTTTCGAAGCTGACAGCTTCCATTCGCCCATCACGCCACCCTCAACTCCGCAATACTCAGACCCTTTCGAAGTAGTCCGTATCAACGTTTCCGGCAAACGATTCGAGACTTTGGCGGGAACTCTGACGCGCTTCCCCAACTCTCTGCTCGGCGACCCTTCTCGCCGCCAACGCTACTTCAACCCAGCTCGGAATGAATACTTCCTTGATCGCAATCGCTTCTGCTTCGACACAATATTAGAAATGTATCAGACTGGTCAAGGACTGTGTCGACCTTCAATGGTTCCTCTCCAAACCTTCGTTCGGGAGTTATGTTTTTATGATTTGGGTGAAGACGTCTTGCAGACCTTCTTGGATGGTGAAGGGATGTTGCGAGAACAGGTTGTCGCACCTAAGCAGAAATTCCAGAAATTTATCTGGTCCATGTTCGAGGCTTCCGATGGCTCGATATTCCCCAAAGCCATTGCCGGTCTGAACGTCGTCATGGTCCTTCTCGCCATCATCAACTTCTGTGTGCAAACCTTGCCGGAATTCCAACCGAGAGATTTGGTGGTGAACGGCACCATGGTGGATAATTTGGCCATGCGAGGAGAAAGGAATTCGGGGAACCCGTTTTTCGTTATCGAGACGATCTGTACAACTTGGTTTACGTTGGATTTGGTGGTTCGCTTTGCCGTTAGCCCTATCAAGAAAGCGTTCTGTCTTCACTTGATGAATGTGATTGATGTCCTGTCCATATTACCGTATTTTGTCGACTTGACACTGTCAATCACCGACGCCGATAATGTATCGGCTACTCCGACCAAAATCCTTTTCTTGACCACGCTGAGAATTCTTCGTGTCATCAAAATCTTCCGAGTCTTCAAACTGGTACGTACAAAAATCTACAGCCTGAGGGGGCCAAGTGACTACCACTTGCATAAAGCGCTTTAATGCATAAAGCGCTTTAAAAAATTCAGTTTATGTATTTTTCGCCCAGTCCTTCACACTTTTCATACAGCTTTTCAAGCAGTTTCCAATGGAATGCGGTACACTCACGTCGGCTGAGAAATAGTTTGGAAAAGCTGGCCAGAATGACTTCCGGTGGGGAAGTCCTCTCCCCCTGACCGAAACGTCATTTCTAAAATTCTGCGTTCCACTACCAAACCCCAATTCGATTTCAGCATACCTAAAGATATCCAGACTGTTATCAAAAATCAGAGAACACCACAGAAGCGCTAGGCTGAATTGAAAAATGAATTAACACTGTCGACCTTGACCATTCTGCCGGGAAAACTGCTTTTGCTGTAAAAATCATAGCTCTTGTCCTGAGCGGCAAATCCATACTATTGACCACTTCTTCTGTAGCCCTATTGTTGTTCTAATCACATTAAACAAATTTACCGCACGACCTGAACGCAAAAAAAAAATTTTGGAAGACGGCCCGGTTTCCAGGGCCGTCTTCCAAAATAGTGGATTTTTCTCTGCGGACGTTCACTGATTTTCTGTCGATTTTGACTTCCTCTGATCGGATTCCTGGCCTGTAAATTTCAAGCAGTAGTAAAGAGGGTGTTGAATCAAGGAGGATTAGTTTCGAAGTCCGGCAACAATTCGGTCAAGATCGCCCTAATTATATAGGTGGTAGTCACTTGGCCCCCTCAGGCTGTATTTTCCCTATGAGTTTCATGGTGGCTAAACGTAACGCACAAGATCATCGGCTGAAATGGCGCACGTTTTCGAACTCTATCACTGTAAACATGTGCCGCTTGGAAAGACGATCTTGACGAGTTTGGTTGCTTTCCCAAGTGGCGCACGCTTTCGTTAGTATCAGCTGGAAGCGTGAGCCACTGGAAACTGACGATCTTGAACGTTTCGTTTGCCGGCCTGCCAAATTTCCCACCTCCAAGGAATAGTGTAATGGTATTAATTTTGGGCTTTCTGGTTCCAGGGTCGGTACTCCAATGGTCTCCAGATTTTGGGATTGACGATGAAGGCTGCGCGGTACGAAGTAGGCTTGATGTTGGTGGTGGTCGGAATCGGCGTTATCGTTTTCAGCGCAGCAGTATATTATGCTGAACTGGGTTCCGGTTCCGACTTTGAGAGCATACCAGCAGGCTTCTGGTGGGCCATTATCACATGGACCACTGTCGGTTACGGCGATATCGTGCCTAAGTCTATTATCGGAAAGATCGTGGGAGCGTTTTGTGCCTTATGTGGTATACTGGGGCTATCCTTCATGGTGCCGGTCATCGTTGCGCATTTTGAGCATTTCTTTTACCGTAAGTTGGTCCGTTCTCACTTCGCAAATAAATTTTGGTTGTTTGATCCCTTGAAACTTTGCTGAAGAAAACCCTTCAATCCAAACCTTCTGGCTTGATTAATACAGGCAGAAGATATTTCGCCAAATACGATTCTGCTGACTCACGCAAGGTCATCCACTAAAATGTTGACCATCTGTCTTTTTCAGGAGCTCAAGATCTGGAAAAGTTGGACGAAGTTTTCGAAGACCTGCGACAGCAGCGGATGTACCCACGCCTTGCAAAGCGGCTAAGCACACAGAGCAGTCATAGTCATGGAGAGCTGACCTTTTCGTCGTCTTCGTGCAACGGCGAGATCGGCCACTCGTCAAGGACTCCGCTGCCAGGCAAGCGGAGATCGGAAACGCTTGTAAATATTAACGAGCTGGCCGAACACTGACTCATGCACAGCCAATTTCCGTGTTATGTCAAGCCTCCATTTGTTTTTCCAAACGATTCATTGTTTATTTACTAGCCGCCGATGCTTTAAGTAGGCGCCGTAAGATGGGTGACTTCTCGGCGAGTGATCGCTGTGACGTGATAGGTATAACTTGGACGAGGCTAACCTTGAGCAGCTATAAATACCTCCCAAAAATTCGCTGACCACATAGCAAAAAGCTCGAATCCAAAATTAGCACCGGTCGATCATGCTGTAAATCAAACACGTCCCATAAAACTCACCTCTTTTCAGAATAAGCGTATAGGATTTCACACTGCCGGCTCAAGTTCACCGGAAAATCGTTCGCCGTTTACCGTCTGTTTATGGCTTTCTTAGAAAAGTTTATTTGCGTTGGTTTCAGGTATCTGTTTGTTGACTGTAATACTGTTTTACTGTGCCAGTTCAGAACTTAAACTCGTATCGCGCATAGCGATGTTCAAAGTACAACTGCAACAACGCATCTACAATCCTAACCGGCGAACCAGCGAGGCTGGTCCACGGAAGCCTTTTCAAGTTCGCAAAGTGGTGTGTCCCTCGAAGCCGCCTTCCAAAAACTCGACTGAAGACAGTGAATACCCGGTCGAGAGTCCTGTCACCATAAACGTCAGCGGTCAGCGCTTCGAGACTCGTATTAGCACGTTAGAACGCTTCCCCGACTCCCTTCTGGGCAACGCCGACCGGCGAGCCAAGTATTACGACCAGGTCAGGAACGAGTACTTCTTTGAGCGTAACCGGCGTTACTTTTCGGCCATTCTGGAGTTTTATCAGAGTAACGGCATCATGCGCCGACCGGAAAACGTCATGGTTCACCATCTAGTGTCGGAGATACTGTTCTTCGGTTTGGGGCAGGACGTATTGGAGAGATTTTTGCATGATGAGGACATGCTCTTCTTAAAGAAACCTGTCCCGAAAAATCCGCTACAGCGACAGTTATGGGACATGTTCGAGTACCCGGCCAGTTCCAGATGGGCGAAAATGGTGGCTGCAGTCAATGTCGTCCTTGTTATTATGGCTGTTATCAACACCTGTGTCCAGACTTTGCCCGAGTATCGTGAATCTGATCCGTTACAATGCAGTCCCAATAATCGTAGTTCGGAGTACGCAATCGAAGGAGTTACGTCGGAAGGGATGACTGGGTTTTTTGCCGTTGAAATCCTTTGCAACAGTTGGTTTCTTGTGGACTTGGTGATCCGTCTCACGGCCACGCCCACCCGCCGCACCTTCTTCTGCCAAATCATGAACATCATCGACGTACTATCTATTGTTCCTTTCGTCTTCGATCTTGGACTGTACTTGAGTGGAACCGTGTAAGGCAGCTACACTTGCCACTCCAGATTTTTTTTCGAATCGTGGAGAGTTGTCTAGCTCCCCGTAAAATTAAATTTCTGGCATTTTTCTACGGAAAACGTGCCTTCCCAGGTCCTGCCTAGCGAAACCACGACAGTTAGTTTCGAGAAAGGGCAAAACCGACTCAAAGTTCGAAATGGGAGCTGGGCAGGCGACTCGACCAATTCCTTGGCCAAGTGGCGCACGCTCACAGCTGGTATCAGCGAAAACATGCGCGACTTGAGATAACGATCTGCATGTGTATGTTTGCCGAGTTGCTCAATACTTCCCCACGATTTCGGATAACTGTCATTTGTTCATCCACGGACGTCTGTTTTAGGGAAGATCCAGACGCTCCTGCTGGTGGGCTGGTTTTGCTCGTTGTCTTGCGGCTCTTTCGTATTTTACGAATCTTCCGTATCCTGAAACTCAGTCGCTATTCTGATGGGTTGGAAATTTTATGGCTAACCCTGAAATCTGCTCGGCAGGAGTTAACCGTCATGTTTCTTTTGGTGTCCATTGGACTGACGGTGTTCAGCGGCGCCATCTACGCCGCTGAATTCGGTCATCCAAAGAGTGACTTCCACAGCATCCCTGATTCATTTTGGTGGACCATCATCACCGGCACATCAGTGGGATACGGCGACATGATACCCAAACGACCTATTGGCAAACTGATTGGTGCCGTGTGCTCGGTTTCCGGTGTGATATGCTTGGCCTTTTTCGTTCCCATCGTCGTAGCGCATTTCGAATACTACTTCCACCGTAAGACAGCTTACTTTCTCCTGCTCGATCGAAAGCAGCCAAGTTTCAATACTAATTTTAGCCTTGTTTGGGTATTTTCAGATGGTAAAGAATTGAAAAGACTGCAAGATGTTCTTGACCAATATAACAACCAGCAAACGGACCATCCGTCAGAATGGAAGCCGTACTTGGTCGTGGACGAGGGCGTACCGAACCCGAAAGTTACTTTCGCACCTGCAGTCGACCTAGAAACTGGGGAAAAGCTGCACTAAGTACACGCGGCTGGCCTAATTATTGGCCTGGACAAAACTTCTAGCCGGACGGGCTGGCGACAGTCTAACGCAAAGATTGTTTGTCATAGCAGAAACTAGCCCTGTGACGTCAGCGAGTAACATTTCGCAGTGCAATATGCGGAATACAGTGTCATTCTGGATTTCGTTTCTTATCTCGTACTTCTTTTCCCATCTTGAGGAAGGTTAGCCTGGAATATGCCGGAAGGTCTTAAGAGCAAGAGAGCGAAAGAATACGTAGGATAGCCTGAAAAAGGAAGTTCCTGCGGTTGCCTTCATAAGGTGGCGGATTACGTAAGTAGAGGCCTTTCCGGCGAGAAAAGTCAAGTTTAACGTTGATTTACCATCAGAGCTGTATTTTCCTAGCAAATAACCATGCATATAGAAGGAACCAAATCTACGATGATTGAGAAGATCTCTGCAAACGTCTGGTTGTTCGTGTAGGTAAAACGGTAATGTGTGGTAAAACCAGTTCTGTTTCGGCCGCAAGCGAATACAGCTGGCGGAGCCGCGGATTCGGAAATCAGTGACCAGAAATTTTGACCAGGCCAAGAATTAGGCCAGCCGCGTGTACTTTACCTTTTGTTTACCCTGGATATACCAGAAGACAACCGAGAGCGATGAAAACGCTACTTATACCTTTTACATCGTTGTACTCTACTCAAATAAGTTTATACTTCGGGGGCGAAGATGCTCAAGACCGGGTCGGTCTGGGTTTACGCAAAGATACAAAATAAAGCCGTAATAACCAACCCTGAAATCTACAGCGAAGCGTCTCCCTTCTAGAATGGTCGATGCGTCACTTTTAGTCTTACGTGTCTATGGAAGAGAGCAAACGCCATTTTGAATTTCGCTCAAGGAAAAAGAGCAAAATGATAACCATGCATGCATATTACGAAACTGCAGCAGATACGGTAGTCAGATTTTGTCATTTCGAACAAATATCACGAGCTTTGATACTGTATCGATCATGATATCCAATAATTTTTCTCAGTAAAGAATGTGACAGTCGTTGAAGAGGAACAGAAAAAAGCTTCGGGTGGACGAACCTGTGTTGGACATCGGCAAAGGAAGCCCCACAGATCGTTCTCTCGAGTGGCGCACGTTCCATTGTTTTTGATCGAGCGCGTGCGCCACTTGGGATAGCGATCAGTGTGGATGCATTTGCAGACGCCCCATCTGGTATACAGTTTAACAATTGGCATGTAGATGTTCAATTACGTCGGCTTTGGCTTCTTGGCGAATTTCCCTGTGATTATTGATGGCTCTGATGAGCTGGACCTTATCTTTTCCGGCGCGGCACAAGGCCACCACGTAGCCACGATAGGGTACCTCGAAAGCAGTGTTGTCTTTCCGTTTCAGGCAATCTGCACTGTCCCAGTTTCCCAGACCTTTGCACTCCAGTTGACCGATAAAGCGATACTTGAGCAGGTAACAGAAGCGTCCAGTCAGGCGGTACTGACACTTGTGGCCGAAGACGTCCGTCCAGTCCGACTTCTTGTTGAAGGCAATACCCAAAAAGTCCTTTCCCAGTTTGACCATCTGCTTAGCGATGCCAATGTACAATGGAATATCGACCACGGCCAGCTTTCGGTTTCGTTCTATGGTGGATGTGGCCGTCAGAGGCTCTCCTAGAGCAGGCGGCTTGGACCGAACGCCGACCGAGACCGCCACCAGCAACAGCGCAACTTGAACGGGAAGCCGAACAGCCATCTTGACCTACGATACAAACAAGTACTCGTAGTAAGCAAAGACAGATCCGTGTCAAAGGGATGGAATGACGAAGTTACCGCAACAAGACAGAAAAAATACCGGCAGCCTCGGAGAGTTTCGGTTCTAGACTTTGGGGCAGACAGATACAGCGTTGTATGCTTAAGCTTTGCAGCCAGATGTTTAATAAGGCAATTAAGAGTTGTATACGAATTTTGGATGATTTAGACGAGGAACCAAATCGTTTTTATACAATTCCGTAATTGACAGGTCACGGTAAGCCAAGTCAAACCCTGCCACCATCCCCATCTCCATATCAGGGCGACAAACCCAATAGAACTGTAACGAACGAACTTGACTCATGGGAGTCCTGCGCTGGACATTCAATAGTCGTATTTTGAAATGCAATCAGTTGTGTAACTTCGACGTTATTTAATTTGAGTGAGGTTTGTAATTCGTTCGTAGATAGCGCGGTATTCTGGTCGAAACACTCGTCACCAACCATGAGCACGGCACACCTAGGCTGCTCCCTGCAACAGTCAGGCTACCGTCGAACCAATCTGGGATGGTTCACTGTCAAAGTGGACTTTGCCGCGCAACGAAATACCGCGAGAGGCTCATTACAGATTGGGAGGAAGTTTTAGAGAACTCGGACTGTTCGACGCGGCGGAATTTCCCGACTTTATTGGCGTCGCACTTAACAAAATCGCAGGCAAATTGCAGAGCTGAAGCTGGAAGTAGTGTACTCAGGATAGAGTTGAAATTCAGGTCCGCCATTCTCGCATTAATATATTAAACCGGGTGGATGACAATACATAAACTGCGCATAAATCTATACTGAGCATTTGCATTATATGAGCAGAGGGGAATACAGTTTACGCAGCGCCCATCTTGGCGTGTTCTTTCAACGGGTAATGTTCAGGGTTGGAGCGGACAAAATCCATCATTTCCTTCCGTTGCTTCTGTAGGTGCCACGGAAGCTCGTCATAGACATCATTGAAAAGCTCCTCCGGCGAAGGTTTCTTCTTGTGCTCGGCACGCTGGAATGCCTGCATGACTTGCTTCTTAGCTTGGTCTTTCCACTGCGTCTCCTTCTCGTCGTTCCAGTAACCCTTCTGCGTGATGTATCGGCGGAAGCGAGCGATGGGATTATCCTCCTTGTCCCAGTGTTTCACCTACGCAAGTCAAGCCCAAAATGCCATATTTATCATTAAGATTGCTCCAGATTTCGGACCTCGGCAAACAGACCCGACCAGATCGTTTTCCTAAGTGGCGCACCCTTCCAGCCGATATCACTGAGCACATGCGCCACAATCTTGTCGACTTTGTGTGTTGTTTTCCTAAGTAGCGCACGTTCTCGGTGGTACTGGCCGGTAAGGTGCACCACTTGGGACAAACGATCTGGTCGTGTTGGTTGGCGAAGCTTCCCATTATATTTTGGGAGAACTTCGAAAAGTTTACTAAGCGTTAGTTTTGCTGAATGAGCGGTCGGTGCATACTTCGTCGACAGAGCGGTAAGCCGAACTATCGTCGGAAGTCGAGTGATGTCCAATGCGGTATGTCATAGCCTCGATAAGGACAGGACGATTTTGTTGCAGGCTTATGTCTCTGGCTGCTTTCGTCACGTTGTAGATGGCCAATGTATCATTTCCGTCGACACGAATCGTGGGAATGCCGTACCCGGGACCGCGCGAGGCAATGCCGTCACCGCGAAACTGCTGGGATGTCGGTGTGGAGATGGCGTAGCCGTTATTGCGGCAGAAAAAGATGATGGGGCAATCCAACGTTGCCGAAAAGTTGAAGGCCGCATGGGCGTCACCTTCGCTGGCCGCACCTGTAATACACCGTCGAATACAAAGCTGTAAGTTGGGGGAATTTATCTTGGGCAATGGACGTCGGTAATGAACTGAGCATGATCGCTATTTCAAGTGGCGCACATGAATGTTGTTATAGGCCGAAAGTGTGCGCCACTCGCAAAAGCGATCATCGTCAAGTGATTTGCGGATGTCCCAATTTTGCCTTTTCCTTATGAATTCATCACGCACGGTATCGATGGGGTACTTGGTAGAAAAACGACAGAAAAACCACTGGAATGCTAAATTACTCCCACGAATAGGTTTGAGATTTGGATTTACCGTCGCCGAAATAGCAGATGACAATTTGACCATTCTGAGCCCGTTTGTAGGCGTAAGCTGATCCCACGGCTTGGGGCATTTGGGTAGCCAAAGGACTGGAGACGGTGACAAAAGCCAGCTCTTTGGAACCATAATGGACCGGCATCTGCTTGCCCTTGCCCAGATCTTCCTCATTGCCATAGCACTGATTCATGAACTGGTCCAACGTGAAACCTCTCCACATCAACACTCCGGCCTCCCTAGATAACAATCAAGTTTTCATTGTACAATCGAATAATTAAAGAACAACACCGTCGGATACCGGGATCGTAATACAGCTGACCACGCCTTTATCTGTGACCTTTGGGCCTACCTGTACTGGACGTAAGCCAGGTCCTTGTCGTCCAAGCCGGCTGCGCTGCCAATCAGTATTCCCTCCTCGCCAAAGTGCGTCATATAGAAAGAGATACGACCTTGACGCTGGGACTCGTACAGAATGCGGTCCATGTAGTTGAGTAGCGTCATCTTTTGGTACATCTTGACCAGTGTCGGCTCGTCCAACTTGGGCTCTTGGGCTGCATCACGAATGAGGCCTTTGCGGTCCATGACGCGGTATACCGGAATACCCGGATAAGCTTCCGGCATCAGAAACTCCAGTTTTTCCGTCCATTCCGATCGCGAGCCGGGGAAACGAGGCTTATCGATGTCGATGGGCTCGATGGCTGGCGGTGGAGAAGCCTCCGCTACAAGACACAACAACGCGTCGTCAACTTGCGTACTGTTTTGCTATTGAAAACCAGAATTTGGAGTATGTAGGTTTTCTATTCATGCATTCTTGCACTGAGACACACACCACGATACAAACCAGACAGATAAACGCTGTTTGAGCTGTATCCATGTTACATTTCGGTCCTCACCGTCAATTATCACAGTAACCAACGGTCCGAATACCTTTGTATACAAACTAACCTTTCTGGATGAGGTCGTCCAGCTTCTTGTCCTCCAGCGGAATCTCTTTCTCTTGGACTTTGTGGGCGAACAGTCGGCTGTGGGTTAGTCGAGCAACAGGTGCATCCCGCATGCATCGTTCCACTGCACCTGCATACAAACCAAGAAGCAATGCATCAGCTCAATCTCCTATTCAGTCAAAACAACGAGGGTGTACATGGTGAAGAGTTTCACTTACAGGTATTAGTAACGTTCTGAATTCCGCGATAAAACGATGGGATCAAACGGAGACTGGTGCGCATCTTCGATCGAAGGCAGAGTTTCAACAAGGTATTCCTCGACTTGCAGCGTTAGTTTTTGACCACCGATGGTTTTCGTCGCTAATAGGCCTACATATAGTCAAGACTTCAAACTCCCGCATCGGAGCAAATCGACAACATCAGATCAAAATGGCAAGGAACGCAAAGCTGAAAAAGAAGTGAGAGCATGCTTCCGGCTACGATCAGCTGATTTTACGTATACAGGCTACTGAGGGTGACGCCAGTAACCTCCCACCAGATGGCGTCCTTTGTGTAATCTTCGCGAGCAGAACCAGAACCTCGGAGTACTCTACCAGCGGGAATCAGAGCCACAGAAAACTTGCACGTGATCATAGTAAAAGACATCTCGCGATGGCGACCGTGTGTCGATAACGAAGAATACGAGTTAACTCAAGTGAACGATAGGCCTTTATTGCTTGTGAAACTATCCATTGCCAGTTTCTACAGAAAACAGCTTGCGTTTGAGCAGGCTTCTGGCGCGGAAATTAAGTTGTGCTGTGCACTTGTCTAGAGCTTTAGCAGTTGCCATCAGCAAAAGAAGGAGATGATGATACTCGACGTTTAATAAAGTGTCACTCGGCAAAATCCACTTCACCAGTGATGGTCACGTTCCTCGGTCTTGAGGGGGTTCCTGGCTGGAAAGATGGGCTGCTGAACGAAAGCAGGATAGGCGCGTTATTATAGGGCTTCTTCATCAGTATCGGATGATTTCACTAAAACTCGTAGGCTGGGCGTCGCACCAGCTGGTATTGCGGCCCTCGACGACAGAGGATCTGCTGCACCGGCTGGGAACCACCATGTGCCGTCGGAGGGTTCTTCCCCGAACAGAGGCTGAAGGCGGCGTAGATGAAGGGGTTAATGATGGCACTGCTCATTCCTGTAAGCCCGCAAAGAGGTCATCTCCACAGCGGTTGAGCGGAAGGAAGAACTGACGCACTTACCGAAACAGAAGATGAGATTGAGCGCCTCACTGCCAATACTCACTTGTAGAATGTAGCAGAACATGCCGACGTAGTATGGAGCTGCGACGTAAGTCAAAACATCGGTTAGAAATATGTTAACACTCATAATACCGGGGGTACAACTCGGTTTCGCAGCGTACGGTTACCTGACCGTAAATCACTTCCTGTGCAGCTTTGGCGGTTCAGTATTTTTTGTTTGCCTGTAGTGGCAAGTTCTCTGTGACATGTAGCTGGTCACCGCTGGCTAAACACCACGTACGGAATTAGAAATATTTTACAAGGTTCGAGGGCAAACTGCTCCCAACACATGTTCCAGGTCCCCCTCCACGCGCCAAGCGTTTCAACAGCTGGAAAAAAATTCAGAACAACTCACAATCAGTTCTTTACAACATTATATCTCCAGCGTCCAACTAGCGGTTGTCCAGTGGTCGGACAAAAAATCGCAAGTTACTCGTGGTGTTTCGACATATGGCGCAGCCCATGACGTCACGAACGATACTACCACTGGTGGCGCCGCCAAGGTGGCAAGAAGTAAATTCAATTTTTCAGATTTCTGTTTTACGCATTGCCTTTCTACGCATTTTACGCATTGCCCTGTCCCAGAAAGACTGAGCGAAGAACGATGAGTTTGTGGCTCATGTAACGTTCATGTTTGTGCAGCGCACAGATTAACGAAGCAGAGTGTTGTTTGTTTACATTGCAGCAAAACGAAATCGAAATAAGTGTAGCGAAAAATAAAATGAAATACATTGGCGTACCCCGGTCATGTGGCGGAACATTACGTTGGCATTGCGCAGTAACATTCGCAACTTCATGGGGGATCACCGTGATCGGTCTGTACACGCCTCTATCGTGCTTCCAGCCAGTTAAAAGGCTGCGAAACTCAGTTGTACCCCCGGTAATCTGCCAGCGTGAAATTGCCCGGTATTACAAGTGTTAAACAGCCACTCAAAACGCGGAAGTCGACAAACGAATCCACCCAGATGGTTTCCGCAAGGGAGTCACTCTTCCAGTTCTACCGACTGAAAGGGTGCGCTACCTTGGAAAACGATCTTGTCGTATTTGAATGTTTTCCAAAGTGGCGCACACTCTCTGCCAAAACCCATGAAAACGTGCGCCACTTCAGACTGAGATCTGGGTGGAATTATTTGCTGACATCCTATTATGAATTTGTATCGGTGATGCCTTCTATAAGTGGCAAGCTCATCTGTTTCTAAGGCATTATGTGTGATTCTGATCGACATTTACCCCAACAGACGATAAAGCACAGGACAAATACCACCGTCATCCAAAGTGTGGCTCTCCGTACTCGCGAATACAGTTCCTTCCGCACTGTTGAGTGTTGACTCAGGTATTCTCCGGTTTCTGCAGACAGAGCAAAACGTTTACAGCTACAATTTCAAAAATACTTCTTTGTTATGCCACATGGCCAACATATTCTGCGAGATAGTGTACCACCCACAGTACGAAAATTACATAGTCGCATGACACCGAACCTAATTTATGGAAAAACAATTACGTAGTCGCACAATTTCGATATTCGGAGGTTTCATCTACATTTGGCGTACTTTGGTTTCCTTTATGCATATGTAGATCTGTGAAACCCATGGAAATACCTACTTCAGTTCAACTTCTCCGTTTGTGGCCAAGGATCGAGAAAACGAAACATAAAAATGCATGCCGCCGGCGAAAGCACGATGCAGGTGACCGCCAATTTTCATTCCCTACGTGACAGATCATCATCTCGTCATTACGTAATCGCTTCCCTGTCTTCCCTTTTCAATTTCGTAAGTCGAGGATGCTCAGTGAGGACTGCGCCCAAGGGTATAAAAGGTATTTCCGTGAAGGAAGTTACTTGTCTCCCCTGCTTTCATCGTTCCCGGTTAATTTGAGGGAGGCGGATGTAAAAAGTCCGCCCGAATGATGAGCTTTCTTCCGTTGCGTGCTTGAGGAATAGCTCTTACACATGACCGCACATTAGAAAGGTCACAATATTAATTCTATATTGTAGCTTGCTCGTTCTTTGCAGAGGTGTATATGTGGTTGGAAATGTCTAATTTCTAGTCGTCAGAGGGCATTTGCGTCAATTTGGCTTGAACATGATTTAGCACTATCGCATGGCCATCATACTGTCAGTATCAAAAACCCCTCAAAAGCCAATCAGGTTTGGAGATGGAATTCTGCCATTCGTTCTTGACTGGCTCCCGGTGCTGACAGTGTGGTGGCAATGCGATAGTGCAGAATTATATTCAAGCCAACTACCCCAAATGTTCTCTGACGTCAAGAAATTAAACATTTTCCAGTTATGCTCTGGTTCTGTGGCATTTAGCTAGGTTTTCGCCCTATTAATCATTCCGAAGACTGACTGCAACACAAGGTGGCCTCCAGTCGAGTCGTTTGACGCCCCACAGCTGGAAATGGAATCAGTCATATCGAGCAGGGAAGCATGGCTGCAGTACCATAAGCGTTTACAATAACGATGAACAGCGGGGCTGTCTTTTAAAATAGCACAAGCAAATGAGGCAATTAGGGTTATGTGGGTAACATTAGTGTCCAAATCAGGGACGTGATGACAGAGAGCTTGGACCTCGATTTAAGGTCCCTAACTTCAGCTTTCGTTTTGCTACTGATCTTACATATTTGTAGCTGGTCCGTTTGTCGACGTCGTACACGCCGCACACATCGCTACCACCTATAAAATTAGGGTGTTCTCGACTGGATTGTTACCCACCCTCTATACTAATTTTCCGTGGTTTAGCTTTCTGTTTGCTACCTTGGACAAATTTTCCGGCCTGGAATCTTTTTTACAAAAAGCCAGGATCGATACGGAACTAGGAAAGGTGGATAGCTGAAATTGCACCCAACCTTCACAGTTTTTTAGGTCGTTTTCTGAAATCATTCTCTCAGTCTTCCTTTGAAGTCCAGCGTTACCGCTGCTTAAAACAATTAAACCAAAGACGGAGCTATGAAAAAATGGCTGATCTCATGATTGTGCCGTTCAGGACAGTCGGCAGAAATTTTTCGACAAAACGGCATTTCCCGGCAAAATGGCCGAATTGCACGGTTGTAATTCGTTTACCGAGCTGGTTCGATATTCCTGCGGTCTTTCTCGCTGCTAACATAGAGTCCCGGCGGTTGTGAGCCTTTCTGAATTAGATTGGTAATGGAACTCGATTATGGAATTTTGCAGACTGCGTTTTACCCTCCTACCATACGTCTTCCTGACCAGAAGTCATACCAGTCGAATAGTTCAAGCTGTCTCTTGGTGAACCGAAGCACGCCATGGTTCAGTCGAAACAGCTTGAAAGGTTGTGCAAATGGCAAGTAGGGATGAGCAAAAAAACGGGCAAGCTAGATTTTTTAACGTAGAAATGCCAGGTGGTAGCGATATGGCGTGAACGACAAAAGGGAGGCCAGCAAACGAGCAGTACATAATCGTCATATTAAGTGGCGCACGCTTCTATTAATAACTTACAGTAGCGAGAACGTGCGCCACTTGATAAAAGGATGATGTAGGTTTCGTTTGTCGGTCTCCCGTTTGTCGGTTTCTATGTGTATCGGCGGTCCAATTGGGGGACAATTATTCACCGACCATTACGTACAGGAATAAAGTTTAAAGTCTTGTCATACTAAGGGTAAAGCTGAGGTGACAACGCAGTCTGCATATCAAACATCGAGGGACAGGAATCCGAGGTTTGCTTGGAGGTCTGATCAGTGGCCAGACGGCTGTGACAGAAAATGTAAACGGGTTTCAATTTGTGTTGCAACATGTTTTGCGTCGGAATGAAATCATGCAGCGTAATAATGCAGATGCATCCGTTTAGACATCGAGCCCCCATGTGGAGGTATATCGGCTGGTATTCACCCCTGTAATTTGCGAGAATATCTTCCTGAAAGGGCAATCAGTTTTCTTAAGCTTTGAGCCGTGGCGAAGCGTGGCGAGCTTAGCATCCGATGCCCCTAAATGTTCCTAAGAATTTCATGGCAGAAACGTTTGTCCCCAAATTAAATTGGGCCGCCGATACTCATATGAACTCATACCGGAACCGAGATGTTTGCCGTTCATGGGATCTATGAGCACTGAGCAGCCATGCGCCTTGTCATTGCACCCTGCAATCAGTCGTTGGCCGGATGGATGAGGCGCCGGAAGCGATGACAAGTTTAGAATAATACCGAAGGGTAAATATTTCCTCTGTTGGTTGATCACTCGAGGATTTACGTCAATGGCCAATTAAGGTGCAGTGAAAGAGTACCTGATGCTTGTCGGGCTTCCTTTGTGATACGCATGAAGATGCTGATGTAGCAGAGAGCCATGACGAGTACCGGCAGGAAGAACATAATAATCACGGTTGTCAGACTATAGGCTAGTTCCTGCCATTGCTCCGTATACGCTCCGTGGGTGACGCACTGCTTGAAGTCGGCTTGGAAGGGCGCGGTCTCCGTGTGAAAAATCACCGCCTGCGCAACATTAACAAGAAAACATTGCTCACAGTCGGAAGAGCTGAAAAAAGAGTCGTCCAGACACGTAAAATTCTCCGTTGTGTCTATCTACCTAACTACTTTATTCCCGCGATATCTTCGCGAACCCCATTAATCGTAGCGCCACCTAATGGACGTACGTCATCCATACATACGTGCCCATCCGCCATGGGTATCAGGCTTCGCGGACATATCGGGGGAATACAGTAACTATGCTTGCGTCTCCTGAGGATAGTTTTTACGCTGCTCATGCCACCACCATCATTCTCACCATCGAAGCCCCTTTGTCAAGGGTTTGGATTTCTGCTCGGAAAGACAAGTGGTTAGACTGAGGCCCAATCTCACTGCCTTATTCATCTATCGACCATAACACCCTTTGTATTCCATAGAACTTCTATTGAATTGTGTCAAAAGCTTCTGTGACGGTGTTGCGTCGTTTTGTTTCGTACCGGAAATGGTTTTTCTCATACATCAAGGGGAATAGTTCACACTTTGTTTTTCGCCACAAGCGAAGGGACAGCTGCTTGAATTACAGCAGATTATTTTTCCTTTCTTGAGGTCGTGATGTTTTGACGAAAGCCGTTGTTTTGATTTAGGATGCCTGTGGAAGTACACAAGAAGGACTCGACTGGCATGAGCAATTCGATTATCGTCATGTCAAGAAGCAATAACGATAGAAAGTCAACCAATTAGAGGTTGTTTGTCAAATCGAAAAAGCGGCATCCTGACTCTCCGCTTACTGTAATTCCGAAGCTTTCGACCAAGAAATCAAAAAGACGATCGAGCAGAGTCAACTGGTTAGCGGGAAGGCCACTTATACGCACCCTATAAATTCTATAATAGCCCCGCAGTTTATTTTTCCCTGTCGAGTTGCATGTAAGGATATGCTGTAATTGTGAAAGATAAAGTGGCATGCGGTCGTGCATACCTGTGGAGCGGCGCAGGCGAGAGCTGCAAGCCATGCAATGACGCTGATGATGCGAACTCGGAGTACGCGTCCCTGAGAACAACTACGACTGAGCGGGAAAAGGACGGCAATACAGCGGTCAATACTAATTCCGGTCAGGATAAAAGTACTGGCGTATAGTCTAGGAAAAAGCAACGCCGGCGTAACAATCCATTTCAGTGTCCTGTTTTGAAGGGAGGCTTCAGCAAATTTCACCTAGATCGTCATTTGAAGTGGCGCAATTTCTCATTGTCGTCAATTAGAAGCTGCGCCAGTTGGAAAGTAGTCTTGTTGGCTGGCGAACCTTCTCATTGTTATTAACGGAGAGTGTGCGCCACTTGTGAAAACGATCTGGGTTAATCGATGCCGGTGCCCTAAGTAGTGACGTAAACTTGACCGGAAGAAACAGCACACTTACGCGAACATCTGCATGTACTTGTAGAAGCGGCATAAGCCATCACTGCCATTCCATTGTATCGTCACATTCCAGATGGCGTCCCCCAGGATGCAGAAAAAGGCAACGAAAATATCGGCAATGGATAGCTGTCAACATAACATCGTCTAATGCAATATCACATCCCAGCTTCTTTCAACGCAACTTTGGAATTAATCTGATGACATTTTGTGAAATTCTAAGCGCTTTGAAATCGTCAAACATTTGTCTTGATTCTCTGTTCAAACCCTGGATAAGAAAATGGCGATGAAGGCAATGTAGTTTGATTGAGCCACTTTACTCCTTCGTCAAAATTAGCTTTCTGTGCGCGAACCATGGGCGCGCTGACACAAAAAGGACAGATAATGGGATACGTGTCTCGGTAATCGGTGTTCATAGCGCTTTTGAATTGGACCACTCCGTCTAACTTCTGAGCAGAAGTAAGAGATGTTACTAATAGAAATCAGCGCACTACACATCATATTCCCCTTCAGTCGATCCTGTGGGGCAGTTTGATACACCACTGTTGCCTATTTGATACATCACTGCCCATATTTTCGTCGGCAATTATACAGTACAGGAGAAGCGAAGTACCACTATTAGGCCAGACCAAACTTACTTGGAACAGCAATAACAAAACGTTAGATTTCCAGAACAACTTTTTGTATAATAAGATCATGACGGCAATGTTAGACGGTAAGGCAAAGATCGCCATGGTGAACAATCCAATAACGTACAAATTACGATAGTTGGAATATCCGGGTACATCCTCGTCCAGATAATTAAGCAAATCCTGTGTCGAGCCGCTCTTGTTGACCAGCTTTTCCATCTCGGCGACGGTCCGCCGCTCCGCGCTACCTCCCATTGACAGTCCACTTTTGCTTTTATAGAGGAACATGAGTTAGGCGAACGGAGCCAGACCGTTCAGTTCAATCCGCGCGAAGGTGCCGTCAAACAGCGTAAATTATGGAGGAGATGGGAGGTTCTGAGGACCTTGAGGGGCTGCACAGGAGATATTAGATGATGCGGCCTCCATCGCGAAGGCTTCTTGGAGGTACGCAAGGAAAGAAGGGGGGACGACGCGTTGAAATTCAAGACTTGTTGGCTTGATAGGCGGCAGGCCATGTTGACGCCATCTATAATGTAGCGTTCGTCCGCTCCGGTGTCACTTAACCACAGAGCAAAAGCCCTTTACTACCCAGATATGTGGGTAACGCGCATCGCGCCAGCCGCTCATCATCTCGCTTACCGAATTGTACGCCTTCTTCCCCATCTTTTCCCGCCCCGTTGCGTCATTTGTAATTTTATACTGTGTCTCGTCTGGATTCCAGCACACGCACGTACAGCTGATGAGCTTGAGCTCACGCGAGCACAGGGATTTGGCGCTTTATACTGCTGTCTGATTGGTCTCAAAACAAGCAGTTTGAATGCAAGCTCCGCCAGTACAATAGTACTATGTACAGTATCTCGAGCGTTGTATAAGGTCGTACCTAAATGTTTCCCAAATGACCCGCGCCGACTGGTACAAACTGTGCAGTCTGTTCCTACCACATGGGCCTCTGGAAAGAACGGCGAGCCCGGAACCAGTACACACTTGCCCACTTACCGCTATTAATCTTACCCCATGAAAAGTCGGTTGGCTACATGAGCCGAGCAGTAATCTGAGAACCCACTTGATGTTTATGGGTTCATACCTCCACTCGCAGGATAAGCTGAAGAATTATAGAGAGAAAGCTCTCAGTGGAAAAACGCCAACCACCCTCCAGCTGATGTATTGTAGGAGGACGCTCGATACCGGAAACATGACGTTACTGCAGCACGTTCCATGTGTCGCGCTTTGTTGTACCATTTCTTTATTGTAGCATTAGGAACTTATGATTGTAGCTTTATTGTGAAGTTGCTCTGTTGTAGCATTGCTTTATTGTATTAATAGCATTTCTTTGTTGTGCCAAACAGGAAGTTGTCAACATGAGAGAAAATTAACCAAACATTTCTTACTCATACAGATTACTGCAAGACCCATGTGTGGTTGTGTGGTGCCAACAATCAGCGCCAGGTATATAACCCACGTAGTTCGGGCACATGCCGATTTTGCATCACACACGCATTAAGTCTTAGGGTTAGAATTCCACAAGAAACTAACTCCATCCGTTACGACGTATTCGGGCAACTTCGTCGTCGTTAAGTTCGGCAAAGTTATCATAGAACATGGGAGAAGGAGAAAATTCAGCGGGTCTTCCAGGCGGTTTTGCTACCCGCAAAGGTTCCCCCACTTGGAAAGTAGTCATGGCTGGTTGTAGTCGGAGAAGACGTTCAGACCGTACTCCCTCGTAGCTCGTCTCTTGACTCTACAGTGATACCGAAACACGAAGTTTAAGATTTACGGCTCGAATCTCGATTGTTACGCAGCCCAGATGTACGTTCGTTTTGTAAGTGTTGCTTACCGGAGCAGCGGGGGCAGGTCGACGTGGTGCATTAGTTGAGGGTCTGGGTTGTACACTACTCCCTGGCAGGTCGTAATCGGCCTCAGGAATATCAGGTTGGGGTGCGGCCCTTGTAGTTATTTCGGTGGTCGTTACTCGTGTGGTTTCGGCAGCCGGCACCTCATTAGTCCTACCAACGTATGCGTACTGTGGCTGGCTTGGAACCTCCGCTAGTGACGGTCGCGTGATGGATAACACCCCGCTTGAACGTCTTCGGGTGTTCTTTGGCCTGCAACAGCAAATGTAAATGAACTTGACCTGTGTACGAAGGACGACGGACCACGGAAGTTCAAGAAGTAGAATGATACTCACCGTCCCCAGAAGACGTAATACAGGATTCCGGTGATGATGATGATGGCGAAAAATACACCGAATACAATCCCGACAATAACTCCAACGCTGAGACCCAGCTCGTTCGGTGTCTCAGTTGGTGTTACGAGTGTTGGTTGGGTGGCGTTTGTGGTCGGGGACGTCTTCGATGATGATGGTGGCGCGCTGCTCGGACTGTTTGAAGGACGCGTCGCCGTGTCCGATGTCTCGGTTGTAATCCTGGTGGTAGTGTCGCTGGTAGGCGCACTGGTAACATCCATCGACGTGCTGCTTGTTAAACCAATGGTAGTCTCGGTGATCGTCACAGTAGTCTGCACTTGCCGGCAGCGGTACCGGCTGGGTGGTTCTAGTGGTTCATAGCCAGGTCTACACTGACATGTACTGTTTTCTGTAGAGTTGTTAAAGATGCAAACTGTAGACACAACATCACAGACATCATCCGTTTCGCATGTGTCGAAAACGAGTGTTTTGTTGACTGTCACGTTGTAGGTTTCATTGTTGAAGACGAAAGCTGGCCATTCCACAATGGCGGTCAGATTTTCGCGCAGAGTTGCGGCGGTATGCCCAGGTTCGACGCTTCGTTCGCGGATTAAAGTATGTGCGAGTACCGATCCTGGTCGGAAACGAAGTATGAGCACATCGGTGTCGTTTGCAGTTAGGTTTTGAGCAACTAACGTCTGCTTGATCTGTGGTACGAACAACAACAGCGGATGAGAATTCATACTGCAAATGAAAAGGTTCGTTAGCTTACGTGATTTGAAAGCGAAGTCGACAGATTCGCAAATAAGGACGATGAAGAATCGGATAGCTCCTGCATAAATTCCATTTCAATTTGGTGGACCGTCTCCACCACAACCGCATCTGCAAACGGCAGGTACTCTTAGGAACCCGACTTTCAACAGAACAGAACCGTTTACTGCCCTGGACAATGATATATGCAAATACTCTCCGCCAGCCCTCAGGCGAGGTATCGTGGGACAATGACAACACGAACTACACACACACAATGAAAACCGGATATAGTCCACTTACAATCACTACAGCCTGTCGTGTTCAGCACGGTATCCCAAACGTCTTCGAACTGCTGGTATGGGCAACGACAGCCACCAGGCCCACCAGAAATTAAACCATCAGGACAGCCACCTACAATTGTCGGTGTTGTACTGTTTAACCAGTGGTTAGTTCGGTGAAAGCCTCGCCTGGCGACTAAGCAGTGAACTTACTCGGAGGCTCCGTAGTCGGCTCGGTCGTGGCTTCGGTCGTGAGCTCGGTGGTGGTCTCGGTAGTGGGCTCCGTAGTCGGCTCGCTGGTGGCTTCGGTAGTGAGCTCGGTGGTGGTCTCGGTAGTGGGCTCCGTAGTCGGCTCGCTGGTGGCTTCGGTAGTGAGCTCGGTGGTGGTCTCGGTAGTGGGCTCCGTAGTCGGCTCGCTGGTGGCTTCGGTAGTGAGCTCGGTGGTGGTCTCGGTAGTGGGCTCCGTAGTCGGCTCGCTGGTGGCTTCGGTAGTGAGCTCGGTGGTGGTCTCGGTAGTGGGCTCCGTAGTCGGCTCGCTGGTGGCTTCGGTAGTGAGCTCGGTGGTGGTCTCGGTAGTGGGCTCCGTAGTCGGCTCGCTGGTGGCTTCGGTAGTGAGCTCGGTGGTGGTCTCGGTAGTGGGCTCCGTAGTCGGCTCGCTGGTGGCTTCGGTAGTGAGCTCGGTGGTGGTCTCGGTAGTGGGCTCCGTAGTCGGCTCGCTGGTGGCTTCGGTAGTGAGCTCGGTGGTGGTCTCGGTAGTGGGCTCCGTAGTCGGCTCGCTGGTGGCTTCGGTAGTGAGCTCGGTGGTGGTCTCGGTAGTGGGCTCCGTAGTCGGCTCGCTGGTGGCTTCGGTAGTGAGCTCGGTGGTGGTCTCGGTAGTGGGCTCCGTAGTCGGCTCGCTGGTGGCTTCGGTAGTGAGCTCGGTGGTGGTCTCGGTAGTGGGCTCCGTAGTCGGCTCGCTGGTGGCTTCGGTAGTGAGCTCGGTGGTGGTCTCGGTAGTGGGCTCCGTAGTCGGCTCGCTGGTGGCTTCGGTAGTGAGCTCGGTGGTGGTCTCGGTAGTGGGCTCCGTGTCGGCT
>BDGG01000009.1:369346-499452 GCA_001949185.1 Ramazzottius varieornatus
GTCAAAGGAGGACGAATAAGCAGTGTTTTGCTGAGCAAGAATGCTTTTCAGTTTTTGCATATTCGCTTTGTTCATAGGGATTCCCTTTTAACTGTCATACTTTTAGGTGACGAAGGACAATCTACTGTCGCACGTGGTGAAACTTTGGTACCGAACCGAAGGATGCACGGAAAGGTACGCGTTCAATGTTGGACAGAGTTTACAGTCTGGGTTTGCCAAGACGGGATTGTTCCCGTTTTCACCGGAAGTGATACGACAAACGGTGAAGCTTCACCACGATCCCCAAATAATCGAGCGCGGAATCCGCCGAGAAATACAGCAGGACTTCGGTCCTTTGATTAATATACTGAAAGACCAGTACAACATCTCCGCCGAAAAGGACCTCGAAGATATCAAGGAGTTCATTCAGCTTAAACAGAAGGGTATTACCCCCGGGGCCGTGTTGGCCAATGTGATGCAGAAGGACTTGTTTGGAGAAGCACCGAAAAAGCAACGACGACAGGTAAACAGGCAGCTGAATACCGAGCCAGGTGCGCTGATCACCGGTCCCGAATTTGTTGCCGAGTTGGAGAAAGAAGATGAGAAGAAGAAGGCAGAGAAAGCTGCTGTTGAAGCAAAACGAAAGGCTGCAGCTGAAAAGAAAAAGAAAAATGCCACGAAAGAAAAAGATGAGAGTCCCACAGCATCGAAGCGCAAGGCATCAAATGTGAAGTCTCTGACAAGCAAGAAAGCACGAGTTTAGTTTCTTTTGGCGGAATGCGCCGTTGTACGATATTTGAGACGCATTCCGCTTTTTGAAGACTTAAAAATGTTGTACTTTGCTGATGATTTGCTCAGGTGATCAGAGAATTTAGGGATCAGAAAGGTAGAATTAAATCGAAATAGTGCAGTTCAAATTCTCCCAGAGTTTTCCCGTCCAACAGCACATAAACGTAGTACGGTATCAGGCTCAGCACGGATCGCTAATGCTTGCGACACTGCTGCCCCCGCACACCACTGTCCTGACCGAATTATGGTGTAAATTTTACCCTGACATAATTATGGAGTCTACCTCGTATCGTAGTCTCTGCTTTGTCCGGTTCTTCAAACAGGGAACCTTTGTGGCGGCCTCTGTTGATACCGCTGATAATCTGCCAATATACGTAACTGTTTTGTATACTTTCTTCAAATAAGGACATGCTCTATAGCTTTATAAAGCGCGCACATCTCGCTGCCCCAGCAGCCATCTTGGTATAAGACACAAATCGGATTGTTCGGTCTGCTTCTGGATTTACGGACTTTGCGACTACCTCGGCCTGAAGATCTCAGAGGTCATACTACGTAGCTTGTCATTTGATCCGTTTATCCGGCCGACAGACCTATACGGGTATCGGCGGCCCAGTTTTGTAGCAATGGGCTTCTGACCAAATTGTTCAGGAGTCGACTTTTAAGTTTTGGGACCCCAAGGGCAAAGTTGAACTGACAATGCCATCAGATGTAGCGAAGATCGAGGTACACGATGCTGGAGTCCATTTGGCGACCTGACCACTCGTCAAACGTTCACGTAAGAAAGATCCAGAGGGGTTCGAATCTTTGACCAAAACGCTTTGACGTCATAAGGATGTTACATAGCATAAAATTGCACATACAATCGTTCTAACATCCAACGATTGTAGGCTTGCGTGTTTGAGCTATTAGTCACCCTTGAAATTTTCGGAAGTATGTTCCCAGAAGGGCGAACAGCTTTTTGAAACTTTGAGCCACGGCGAGGTACGGCAAACTTACCGCGCGATGGCCTTCGCGATGGCCGTCGCGATGCTTGACAGTCTTATGTCAAAAAAGGGTACTCTGGAAACAAGAACCATTGTCACAAAAGTGGGCCGCCACGACTCATATATACTGGTATATTACTCATTTTATCGCATTGTCTATAAAGATAGTTAGCTTCGACTGCGGTTGAGTCCGGACTTACGTCCGTGCCACATGAGAAAAATTTTAAAGGACCAGTTGACATAGTCTACAGGACTCTGTGCTATAGCTAGCCGGCTTTTTTCGTGGAATTAGTTTTCGGTGCGCATGCCTCCCCGTACGCGTTATAGAGGAACTGATGGGAAGATAAATCGCTGAACACCAAGACGAACCTACAAAGTGAAGCTTTTCGTGACACTGTAGGTACCTTTCGGGGCTTATGTGCAAGTTGCTATTGACGAAAGACAGTTCGCCGGTAGATCGTGATCGACAGAGGATAAGAATGTGCTACCGACGTCGACAGGGGACATTTACGCTTCGCCACAAGGATCAGCCGTTCCATAATTATACACCGCCCGGTAACTATCCGCACCGTCATGTTCTGTAAAGTCAACCTTTGAATCGTTCATGGAGGAACATTTTTTGTGGTTTCACACTTATGGATACTCGCTTGAAGGGGCTAGAATCACTAGATAAATGTTTCCAGGCTAGAATTCCTAGGTAAATTCTTCCAGAACGAGGTCTACCGCTGGTGCAAACTCCTGTGCGTCCGACGTCCGACGGTCGAAGACTTGGTGTTGTCCATATCGGTGCATGACGCTAGGGAGCCATTAGTGCGCTGTGACGTCATGGTCAAATTGGGTCCAGTTGATTGAACAACTGGTGTTTGGCTTGGCTTGTGGACTTTACGTTTTGAAAGTTTTCAGTTCAAATTTTCGGGATATCTTTTCTTTGTTACCCGCACTGGATTCTGCTGAAACTGCCTCAAAGCGTCGCATCCATGTATATTTGAGATCTTTGCTTTCTGCCATTATGAGTAAAGTGGGGAACGTCAAGCTGCTGGTCATCGGCGATGTTCATGGACACTTCAATCTTCTGGTCTCCAAGATCACCGCTCTCAACCAGAAAAATGGCCCTTTCGAGGTAAGCTGTATCATCTCGCTCACGGAGTTATAATCATCATCTTCCTCCTAACTCCAGGCAGTATTCTGTGTGGGAAGCTTCTTCGGAGACAACAACAGCGAATGGAGCGACTTGGAGAAATGCATAATACAAGGTACATAAAATAAATATATTTGTTCTTTTCCTTTCCATATTTCATTCGATGTGCTTCTTGCTTACGTGCGCTCGTTTTTTTCCACAGTTCCAGTACCGACGTACATACTCGGACCTATCTTTCCTGAGCACGCTAAATTCTTCAAGGACAAGAGCGGCGAAGATCTCGTTCCAAACGTAACTTACCTCGGTATGAAAATATCGAACACTCGATCTCAACCTTTTCAACCCGTTCCATTCACGTGATTGTCGTATTTTCGTACACAGGTCACGTGGTGGCTTGGCCACAGGCAAATTAAAATTGAGTACGGTTATTTAGGAAGGGGTTTTTAATCGAAGATCTCTCGAACCCACAAAAACTGCGGGTTTATGGGATACATGGTCAGACTTTTCGACGTGGCTGTGAAATTTGGGGGTTAGCCAGTGATGCTTCGGGCTGAAATATCTTTCGTCCACATGGTACAAGCATTATTCGCGTACAAAGTACACATCTGGATCGATCTTCCGGGATTTTTTCCCCACGAAAACAGACGTTTTCAGTGTTCTGGAATTCCAAGTTTCCGTCCGAGAATTTTGGAAAAGGAAGATAGGAATATTAGGAATTCCTTTCATATTTTCCATTCCAAGAGGTTTGGCCTGGAATGCACAACCTTAGTACGAGGTAGGTCACCGTAGGTGGAACTGCCCGTTCTAAAAATCCCGCAGAGGTGAAAATCTTTGAGAATTCATTTCTCCAAAACTAATCATGTCATTTCGTGACAGTTGGTACTGTTCGAAAGCCCGAATTTTTCTCTACAACCTGAAGCTAAATCGTTGGATTCGGAATTTGAACCAAAACACCCCTTTCTAAAAAACCGTACTCAAATAGAAGTACTCGTTTACATTTCTGTCTTTCATGCTAATATTAAATTGCCTTTTTTTCAGGTCGTCGAGGAATCTTCACTTTCACGTCCGGTTTGAAAGTAGCCTACCTTAGTGGAGCTGAATCCTCCGATCTGTCTGGTGACAAGTCGGAAATCACATTCACACAGCGTGATGTGGAAGAAGTGGTAACATTAGCTGGTGGAAACTCCTGTATCGGTTTCGATCTCCTCCTGACTAGCCAGTGGCCAGCCAATGTCGAATTGCATGGCGGAAATGAAACAGTAAAACTCCCGTCCTTTGCATGTCTTTGATCCTTCTGTCGAGTTCATGCTGTACGCTCCTTTCAGACGTTCGACTCGGCAAAAGGAGGATCTGCCCTCATCGCTCAGCTGGCCGTCACACTGAAACCTCGCTACCACTTCTCCGCGATCGCCGACACCTTCTACGAACGACTGCCATACAGAAACCACCAGACCCTCGCTGAATCCGCCACTCACCCTTCCAGGTTCGTCGCTCTGGCCTCCGTGGGAAACGCCAAGAAAGGACGAGTAAGTCGGATCGCGGAGTGGCGCATGGGTCTGTTGATAATGGCTGGAAGCGTGCGCCATTTGGAGCAAACTCCACAAGATTGTTTTCCCAAGCCGGCGCACGTTTTGGTGATTTGTGCTGGAAGTGTGCGCTACTTAAGGAAACGATCTTGCCCAATTTGCAACTTTATTATCCGAACAGGTCAAACTTCCTGTTTTTTTTGCAGTACGTGTACGCTTTCAACATAGTCCCAATGTCCAAGATCTCCTTCCAAGAGCTGAGAAAGCAACCTGACCACTGCACGCCTTGTCCCTACGCCGAGAAGCCTCTCCTGACCAAGAAGGACAAGGTAGAGGACATTGTAGCGAACCAGTACTTTTACGACATGGTCTCGGGTGATGGCCAGCGCAATGGCAAGCGTCAAGGCAATCAAGAGGATCACCGGAACAAAAAACCACGGGGAGACGGCCAACCGGAAGCTCCCTGCTGGTTTTGCCTCAGTTCGCCCGACGCCGAAAAGCACCTGGTCGTCAGTGTGGGCCTCCACTCCTACGTGGCCCTGGCCAAAGGTACGACGAGCATGCCAGTACCGTTCTCCGGTAACTGCCGTAGACTTAATGTTAAATTCTTCATGAATGCAGCAATCGCGGGAAACCCCGGCGCCCTCCTTGTTTCCGCCCTTTTTCTACGAGTGTTTGTCAAGGCCATGCCCGGCATAAATCTAACTGGGATACTGGTAGAAAATGGGCAGAATTGCCTCAGCGGTTAAATAACTTTGCAGTGTTTGGCGTTTGTCTGCATCATAGTCCTTTTATTTTCAGGAGGGTTAACGCCAGAGCATGTGCTGATCATGCCCATCTTCCACTTGAGGTCGTACCCGGAAGTGGACGACGAGACAGCTGCCGAGATCGAACAGTACAAAGCAGCCTTGATCAAGTTCTTTTCGGAGCAGGGCAAGTCGACGGCTTTCTTTGAACGGAACTTTAAGTCTAAGCATATGCAGCTGCAAGTCGTTCCTGTCCCTCAGACCGACCCAGAACGAATCAAGGATCTTTTTCTGCAACGAGCAGAGGAAAGCCAGCTGAAGCTCACGGAAATCCCCTCAAAATCCGACCTCAGACAAGTATCAGAAGCAGTTTCTATTCGATATCAGCGTCTGTTTTTGTAGTTCGCTTTATTGGTGTTGAATGCATTTTTACAGATTATCAAAGCCGGACAAACCTTCTTCTCGGTTGAACTGGACAACAACGATAAGCTGTTTTACAAGATTGACCAGAAAGGGTTTCCTTTGCAGTTTGGACGGTGAGTTTTCCTAACCGTCATCTTTCTCGCGAAAGATCAATCGTGTTCTAGAAAATCACGTATCGGTACGGTATTTCTGTTTGTGCAGGGAGGTCCTAGCTGGAAGAGAACTCCTGAACATGCCCGACCGCGTGGACTGGAGAGAGTGCAAAGCTAGCAAGGAGGAGGAAACACGTATGGCCAATAATTTCAAAATTGCTTTCAAACCTTATGATTTTAATTTTGGATAGGTCTAGTCATTCATTTTGGATAGGTCTCGTTTATTCATTTTGTCAAAAAAAATATCGCAGATGTTTTTCGGACTCTGTCGCTTCATGAATATATTTGCGGCAAATTGTACAAAATTCCTTTAAGTATTGTTTTTTGGTAAAGAGGCAACCAGTGCACGAGGGCAATCTGGTCAACACGTTTGCAGCTTTATTACTTGCCGGCAACATGAATGTGAGGAGGAATCTTGTCTAGGCATGACGACGAGGCGTGAAAGTCGCCCTTCGAGCGCTGAATAAAGTCCGACTTATTCGTCACTATCGGTCAGGAAGATCTGTACACGTTTTATCGCACGAAATGTCGTCGTAACCCGTTCAACAACAGTAACTTGAGCCCTTACTAGCAGCAACATGCAAAATTACACCGGTCGGTTTTTCCCCTTAGCCCTTTATCCGAACAATCAGGCAACCCAATTTGCCAAGGTTTCTGTTGGTCTGGACCTCCCTGTTGGTTTCCATCTTGATTTGGAATTGCGGAAGTTGTGAGCTTTGCAAGGCGCTTTGACGTGTTTCGAGATGACGAAAACTGATGAACTTACTGTATATCCGCGTTTATGTAACACAGACTGTACGGTGTGCACGCCAGAAACACGTGAAGCCGTACGACCGTCAACTTCCCTAACTTGTGCATTTTGCCGCTGCTGCAACACTTCCTACCGTAGCCGCGATCAACTTTGGCCAGTGTCACAAGCAGCTCTGTTCTGTTTTGTTGTCTGCCTTCTTCCTAAAATTATCTCTTAGATTTTAGCTCCAGAATTCTGCACATCCTCAATCTGTGTCGACGATGGCTTCAGTACCGTGCTGTACCTTCTCCGCAGGTCGCGTACACACTGAGCTGGCCATGCAGCGCCAAAAGTCCTCAGTGGAAAATGACCGTACGCTAGCGGACTTGCTGAGTAAGGCCCTCTCACCCATGTCCTCTGTCTGAGACACTCGCTGGCGCTTTATATTTGTACAGTGCGAAATAAATGGACAAGCCACCATATCGGTTCTCTTCTTATACAGGAAACCATGGACAATCTTCTTATACAGGAAACCATGGACAACCGCCAGTGTTTTTTGCCTGCCCAGGGAAGAGCGGCCACATGAATCCCACCGCAACCTCCAATGAAAGGTGAGGTTTGGGTCAGAAGGAGAACCGTAGGACAAGCATGTAATTTCTGAGGATTGTAACAAGACAGGAGTGACAGTACGTTATCAAGAAGTCGCTTCAGTGGTTTCCCTTGGAGCTGATGTGACGGTTGAATGCATGTCAGGGACGTCCCTGAGAACTGTCCATGCATAGCCGATTCCACCTCATTGAATATCTGTTACCAACTATCGGTCCTCAATCCACTGTATATAATTATACTGTAGCACTATACAAGGCTTTAACTCCCCAGTCTCATACTGACAACGGCTTGGGATTTCTGACACTGATACTCGTTTTCACTTGCAGCTCGTCGAAAGCCACCCACCTTCCGTCGCCCAGCGTTCTCATTCGATCAGACAGCGGCGTGATCGACCCTTCCACCTTGACCCAGGCCAAGCTCAAGCCCGTCCCCTCCCAATCGACACCCGGTATTGGTCCGCGCAAAGGATAGCAGCCCTTCCCGTCCCGCTCTCCCGTATCCCCATTTCTGCAGATCTCCAGACCATACATAAAGTTGTACTTTATTTTCTTTACAAAGACCGCTATACTGCCCTTTTACAGTATATACGTTTCCCCTAACGCTTCTCGATAAAGTCGTCGCAGTGTTTGCTTGTATACACTGACTGCCGAGGTCTTGTCTGTCAATTCAACTCGCCAGAACCTGCAACACGCCCTTGCTTGTACAAAGCGCAATTACAGTATGAGCAGTCATTTGCTATTTTTTTCGGTGAAAGTTCAATCGCTATAGTAATTTGGTGATGACGACTTTCGCGTTACTGCACGGTGAACAGTGGATCCCCTAAAAAGTCTTGAACCATGGCGGAAGACGTCTACGATGCGTAGATAAGATCAATGCAGCTTGTACACCTTGAAGAAAGTTGACTTGTCAGATGAACATTCTTTACCGTAAAAAACGTTAGATCGTAACAGTAGTTGGCGCCCTTTGACCGTTTGATCATGCATCTGCAGCAGGTCACGACATGGACGCATGCGTCGGTTCGAGCAAACCCTCGACTAAACCCACCCGCTTCGCCGAATTATGGTCCAATGCGGAACAACCTGGAGGTTTCGACGTACAGGAACACAGGTCGCCATGTCCATAATCTCAATCAGCCGACATTATTTAGGAAAATCAAGGTTCAGCAAAGTGGGTTTCATCTACTGTATACTGAAACAGAGCACGCAATAGTTGCCCAAGTGATATCTGCTATCAGGTTTCGGCTCTGTGAGTTACGAGATGTTACTGTAGCTTAGGATGGCTCGATGTAATTTCTGGGTGACAGGATCTTGTTTTAATGAGCTATAAGAAACAGACTGGTAGAAAAATGGCATCGATACCGATTACACCCATTCTCCCTCGCAGACGAGCGCAGCTTGCTTCTGGTGAGCAACCAGATTGTTGTTTTATGACCATGTGATTATCCTCTTTATGAAAATAACGGCCGATACCGTTGGGTTGTAGCGTTGGATCGCGCGCGTTCCCGATCGGTTGACCGACTTGGAAGTCACAGTGATCCCTGTTCGCCTGATCCACTGGGCAACACCGGGCAAACTCCTGGAATTGTCAGCTTTCTCATGAACAGCGGCCAGCGATTGATCACTCGTGCCCAGTCTTCCAAGTACGTTATTGGGGGACCGGCAAACAAACCGCACAAGATCGGTACTACCACAAGTGGCGCACGCGTTCAGCCAATAGGAATGGACACCTGCGTCGCTTGAGATGACAATCTTGTGTGTTTCGCTTTCCGCTCTGCCGTATGGTTCAGGTTTCAACCACAGTTTGAGTTTTTCCGTGTGGAGAATATTGTGTTTTATAATTCGAGACATGGTTTATAACCAGGTCTCAATATAACTCAACGGAGTGTCTGGAGTCCCCGATGGATAGCCCCGTGACCAAAAGCCCTCATTGCTTCCTGACGCGCTCAACTTCGGACGTGGAGAAACCTCCGAAGTCTGCGGTCCACAGAATGCCACAAACTCTTCCTTCGATACCTAGCCAGGCAGAGCTCAAGCCCGTTCCTTCTCAACCAGCTACCGGCGTCGGTCCGCGCAAAGGATGATGCGGAAGTTGGGAGGGAAGACTGGTGCGTTAACGACTACTTGCTAACCCGAGTCTATTCTTTTCGGCCCCATGCGAAAAAGAAGGCTGGTAGGAATTGACAGACCATACCTCTCTTCAGAACCAATTGAGCATAGTCATTCATTTGTGCAGTGGTGAGACTAAACAATCGAACAATTTGCCTTTTACCTCGCTCGATGCAGCAAAGTGCGCCCATTACTGGTTGATGAGGTGCACGAAGTTATTCTTCTAAGTGTAGCCTGCTTTCCATGTCCGTGTACTCTTCATTTCGACAAATGGGAAACAAACGAAAGTTGGCGAATGCAGTTGGCGTTGGCAAATCAATTTCTGCAGGCGACTCGACTGGTTTTCATTTCGTCTTCATTTCATTGGTTTTACTCGTTTGGGCTCGATTCTCCTGTTGATTATAGCTCAAGCCTAACATTGCCAGTTAGAACATGGTGTTTCCCAAGGTCTTGTTTATCATGGCCTTGAGTTTCTACATGTATGGTAGAACTGAGGCTCAGAGTGAGGAAGCGACCATCCCGCGGCCGAGCTCATCGATAGCGCCTACAACGTTACAAACAGCCACAATTTCACCTCAGGGTAGCTCCGCCGATGCTTTCTTCCACGGTATCGACACAACGACAATCCCATCGGTCGGCAACCGTGAGCTAGCACTCAATCGGACCGCCAAGCTGGCAGATGACCACAGCGCCGCCGAGCAAGAGTCCGTCCGAACACAGGACAAGAGCCCACCGGCGGAAGGCAAATTTGATCCCGCCCGACTGCTCCAGCTCGCTTCCAAATAGTAAGTGTTCGGCCCAGGTTCTGAACGTTGGTTCCATACTACATCACTGTACGTGGCGTTGTTTTTCCTCTTCCAGTGGCATTGCTCGGTCCGCTGCTCTGCCCGCTGGTTTCACGCTAACGCCTCCACGCCCCAAATGGACCACCATCAAGAACAAGACTTTCGACCACGCCCAACCAGTCTTCTTCGACTCCTTGGTAACTTCAGTATCCACCACCACCACGACCGCAGCTCCTACTTCTAGCACAACAGAAACACCGACTACGCCTACTCCTACCACAGATCCCACAACGACGGAACCTACAGAAACTAGTACTGTGAGTTTGACTGCTACTACTCCAGAAGAAACTACGGTTACTTCTGTCGGCACCACCCCCTCGACTACCACCACGGTTACTTCCTCTTCCCAAACCACCACCATGCTCATCACCTCAACTACCACCACGGTTACTCCTTCCACCCAAAATACCACCATGCCCACCCTCGTCACGGCAGCCACCACCAAAGTCACATTTCCAACAGAACGCGCCTTCATCTTCTCTGATCCGGATTTCGTCTTTGTGGAGAACGTTACTTTGTTCCCAGCACCTACCACCATAGCAGCCACAGCCACTACTACAGTGGAAGCAACCACCACTGAAGTAACAGTCACGACCGATGTAGTCACCGACACACCAGCTACTACCCCGTTACCTGTCACCGAAGCAGCCCTAATGACCGATACAGCGGTGGTCCCAGTGAGGATCGTATCTAAAGCTGGGGACGAATTGGCGAAAGTACCAGCTAGCGAAAGTACGTCAGAATCGACGACGCCACCTGCCGAAACACCGAACACAACGTTAGCCGAAACCACCACTGAGGCTCCCGTCGAAACCACCACCTCCACCAGCGTAACTGCAGCAGTCTTCGAAACGACGACTAAGTTGATGCCCGATTTTTCCAGTCAGTAGTGTACATGTTAGGAAATTCCTAAATTTGACAGAGATGAAATCTAGCAAAACTAAACTCGCCGAAATTACACTTCCATTTTTTTACGCAGAATTTCGACCGGGGATGGACTGTTCCGAGAGCGCCACCTGCGATGCCTTCATTCCCAACTCGTACTGCAAGAAGATGGATGGTGACTTTGGTATTTGTGCCTGTTTCCCTTCCTTGACACCAGTCAACACTTCCGACTTGACACGACCTTGCGGTGAGCGAACCGTCTGTACGGAAAACCCCTGTCGAGGCGACACCGATGCTTCAACCTGCACACCATTTCCTGATCGCTTCTTCCCAGACAACTTCGGACGTTACACCGCTCAGAAGAGCTTTGAATGCCGGTGCAACGAAGGATCGGTTGGCAACGCCCATTCTCCAGTCGTCGCTGGACTTTGTAAGTGGGGATGTTGGCAAAGGATTTTACTCACATTATTGTTCCAAGCGGCGCAGTACTTCGGTGTTACTTACTGGTAGAATGCGCCACTTGGACAAACAACCAGGTCGAGTTTGATTGCTTCCTCGAGTGGCGCACTGTGTCGGTGTTGTCGTTTGGAAGCGTGCGTCACTTGGGGAAACGATCTAGGTAAAATTCATTTGCTGAAGTCACAGTGGAATTTTGATCGTTATCTTTGTGTCGTTAATATCTATCGAACTGTCGTGGACCAAAGTTTACCATCGTCAAGCGGCGTGTTTTCTTCCAGGTTGCAGTGCTGGGCGGATGATGTGTAAAGACATGAAGAACTGCTACGGTGTCGAAGATATGTGTGATGGTACTCCGCATTGCCAAGTAGGCATATACCGTCGCTCTCTGCAGTTTTATCAGGTATGAGTCTTTGATTGTGGGGTTCTACGGATTTGTTCGTAGGACTTGACGGATGAGCTATTTACGTTCTGTGGAAAGCGCGAGCGAACCCTCGCCCTTGCTCATTCACGCACCATGGAAGACTCCACCGATCCCCTCTTCATGACCTCACTGCAATCTGTCCCGCATCCACGAGCCGTAATCCAGAGCCGAGCGGACGAAGGCCTTCTTGTAGGCTCTCCCTTCGGCATACCTGGTATGATCCGCGTACCATTCCGCAGCGCTGCTTGGGGAATGACTTACTGAGATTTTAGCGCTAAAGTCCATATCTGTCCGAACTCGATAGTCTATCTGTTTCATGGTTACTACAAAGTATGTTTTATCGTCCTAACTTAGCCCCTGTCAAGTATTTCTAGAAGAAAGCCGGAAGTGGTCTCCTACTTACGGTGAATGCTGTACGTTCATTGTATTCGATCCAGCTCATTGACTGAAACTGGCAAAAAGCACTCAGGATCCCGTGAAAGGGGTTGACGCTTGGCGTCGTGCACGAAAGAAGGAGTTGACACATTACGGAGAAGACTGAAGGAAAATCATAAAAGACTATGGTTATGAACCTTATCCTTCTTTTACATTGATAAGTATTATCGTAACTTCCGGATCCAGCGGGTGGACCTCGGTCTCATTAGCTAATTCATAGGCGCCCCTGTGAACTGTAAACACCTCACGTCAGCGTGACGTTACTGATGATGTCCGTCATCAGAAATTTCTATTCTGGTGTTGTTTGAGTTTATCTCTGCAAGAGCACTTCGGAACTGGAGAATCTGTACCTTATAACGGACGAGAAGGGTGTGCACGCAGAGAAGTTTTGGCACCATGGACTGAAAGGAATCGCACAGTCGAGCAGGAATGACCATGGACAAGCTGAATCTTATTTCCACTCTGTTCTTCATCCTAGCTGACATTTTTGCAGTGGCCAGCCTGATCTTGCCTGACTGGATCATCAGCGACATCGGTGGAGGTAAGAGCAGTTTCTGGTAAGTAGATAAATATGCTTAATCAGCCCTTTCTGCTGCAGGGAAGACACGAATTGGCTTGTTGGAAACATGCTTCACCATCTATGGGCGAGAGTCCACCTGCGAAGCTTCCGTTCTGCCAGCTGAATGGACCTTCAGCTTGATTCTTCTCGTTCTGGGCATCTTAACATCCACGATCACCTCCATGCTGTTTGTGACTTCCCAGTGGAAGCCTGGCTTGACTAATGTCGCTCGTTGGATCGGCTTTGCTGGAAGTAAGTCCAGATATTTCTGCCTTTCTCTACGAAAACGCTTTGTCAAGGACTTGCCCAGCACGGCCTTGACACATCGTTTTCGTAGAAAATGGGCAAAATTTATGTATTTGGACAGATCGTTTTTTCAAGTGGCGCACGCTGTCAACATAAAAGACTGAAAACGCGCGCCACTTGCGAGTACAGTCTCACTGATTTTCCCAAGCGGCGCACGCTTTCGGTCAATAATAATGAGAACGTACGCCGCTTGAGATACGATACGTCGAAATCATTTGTCGACGTCCCGACTTATTCTCGCGACTAGTCCAAACAGATTAGATGCCCTTACCAGTTTGTATGTCAATGTATGTTTTGCAGTGATATTCTTCTGCTTGGTGGCAGTGACATTCCCCCTGGGCTTCTCCATGGAGGCGATCGGAGGCGACCCATTTCAACTGCCCAACAGTTTCCAAGTGGGCATGTCCTACATACTTTTCGTTTTAGCTTTGTGGGTGACTGTAGTTTCTGAACTTCTGGCAGGCAAAGTGTGCCTTCCACACATTCGTTGATCTCTTTCTCCGTTTGAAATCTCTCAGTTTGAATCGCTACTCTTTCTCACTCTTTCCGTTCACAAATCGTCCTAGTGCTGAGAATCTTCTCTTTTAATTACAGCGCAAACAAGAATAAATATAACGGAGGACAAAATAAATATGTTTCTTCCCCTGTGAAATCTGAAGACGGCAGAAAAAAAATCCGAAAAGCACCCACATACTCTGATAAAAAAGCTCTGTCAGCGCGCACAACTAAACTGCCATCGAAGATACAGGGATTGAATAATTTACAGGAGAAGACAACTCATCAAGTACCAATAAAGACATTTGCGGACAGGCTATCTTTGATGTGGTAAGAGAAGCTGCTGTTATTTTTTCTTGGTGAATCGTCCTTCCGAGGCAAAGACATCGGCCATGCGGTTGAGTGCGCTGCCTGCTTTGAACCATTCAATTTGCTGGTCGTTAAAAGAATGGTTCAACTGAATAGTCTCCTTGCTGCCATCCTTGTGTTTTAATACACATGTCACCGGCTGCAAAAACAACGATGATCAAAACTCCACCAAACCTACCGAGTCAAGCCCGACGGAGTTATTTTGAACGTCGGCAAAGGAATTCAACCAGACCGTTTTCCAAGTGGAGCCCTCATCTAGTTACAATACTAAAGTGCGCCACTTGACAGCGATCTGAGTTGCATTCTGGGCGTATGTTCCTTCTGCCATATTTCCACGCGAATACCGGTCAATCTAGCGCATGCCTTGATAGATACTCCGCAGAGAAATGGCAAAAATTAACTGAAACCTTGAATGTGAGTTCGGCAGACATGACATGGCTGTTCTGCCAAGTGCCGCACATTCCCAGCGTTATTGGCCGGAAGAGTGCGGCACTCAGACCGATCTTGTCGAGTCTGAATGTTTCCCATATGGCGCACGATTCCAGTATTATTGGCTGCCAGCGTGCGCCACTCAGAATAATTATCTTGTCCAGTTTGTTTGCCGAGCCCCATATAATTTCCCCACGACAATTACGGAATATCGGATCAGCCTCATGACCAGGCAAGATCCGGTCAGTGCGACGACAGGTTTACCTTGTTAGGGGCCAATTCTGCCAGTCCCAAAAGCGAGACCGTATCATCGGGTTGGACTTTATCGTAGTCGGCAGGATCGTTGAACGTTAGAGGCAACATTCCTTGCTTCTTCAAATTGGTTTCTGCGAAAGAGAACACAGTCATTATTACTGCGTCAGGACCGCCCAACCGTGCAAGAAGCCAGATTTGGCGTACCGTGGATACGGGCAAAGCTCTTGACGATGATGGCTCGTCCACCGAGATGTCGCGGTTCGAGAGCTGCGTGTTCTCGCGAGCTGCCTTCACCGTAGTTGTCATCACCGATCACGACCCATGGTAGTCCCTTGGCTTTGTACTGACGCGCCACATCCGGTACAGCTTCGTACTTGCCCGTCAGACGATTCTTCAGCTTGTTGGCTTCACCATTCTCGTAGTTGATGGCCCTAAACAAGACATGCACGCTCTTTCATACAGCCAACAGTCACTTGACTTGTACAAAGAGTCACAAAGCTGAAGGGTTTACCCGATGAACATGTTGTTGGAAATGTTGTCGAGATGGCCTCGGTATTTCAACCACGGTCCAGCGGCACTAATGTGATCCGTCGTACACTTGCCTTTGATCTGCAAAACACAATACAGCATCCGTAATCATTTCTGTCATGGGACGCCGGCAAATGAAGTGAAACATGATCGTTTTCCAAGGTGGCGCACTTTCTCATTGGTACTGCGTGGAACTGAGCGCCACTAGAAAGCGGTCTTGTTTGAAACAATCGTATTGTTTTCTCTCAGATTTCCTCGGCGTTGAACGGCATTTCAAAAGACAAAGGGTAACATTAGCTGCTGGCTTTTCTTACCTTCATCAGTACGGGCATATCTTCCAAATCTTTACCATCCCATCGGTCGAAGGGTTCCAGCAATTGCAAGCGCTGACTGGCCGGATCGACATCAACACGGAGGTCGCGTCGTTGGTCTTGCTTCGGTGGCTCTTGGTAGGTATCTTCGCCGGGATCAAAGCCTCGATCGGGCAGTTCGCGACCAGTCGGTGGGTCCAGGACGAACTTCTCACCATTCGCCCCTGTTAGTGGGTCCGTCAGGGGATTGAAGTCTAGCCGTCCACCTAGCACTAGAGCTGTGACGATCTCTGGCGATGTCACAAAGGCATGCGTTCCTGGACTGCAAAAGGAAGGCCAGTCTCAACACTCGACACATTCGAGCGCCCACCGGCATCCAAGGTGAACCTTGCCGTTGCTTGCTCATCGGTGTATGCAGGTGCGTGAAAGACATACCTCGAATCATTTCGACCAAGTTACATAGCCCGAAGATTCGGGCAACTACGTGCATACACGTGGACCTTGGTGATAGCCCTTACTCGTGTATGCAGATTCACGAAGTTAAGACTTACTTGGCATCATTTCGGCCGGTGAAGTTTCGGTTGTACGAATTGACAATGGTATTCTTTTCGCCCTTCTTGATGTCCTTCCTGTTCCACTGACCGATGCAAGGTCCACAAGCGTTGGCCAAGACCAGACCACCGATGTCGTGGAGAGACTGGGCCAATCCGTCACGCGTAATGGTAGCACGGACCTGTTCCGAGCCCGGTGTGATTGTGAACTTGGACTTGGCTTTGATGCCGTGCTTCAAAGCTTGGCGAGCAATGCTAGCTGATCGTTCCATGTCTTCGTAGCTGCTGTTGGTACAGCTGCCAATCAAGCCAACCTACCGAGGCAACTCCTTGAAATGGAGGAACTCATCTCATGACACCTGCATACAGATGCACCACATCCCAGCATGGGGTCGCTGTATGCAGGTTGGTAACCGGCTTGAAAAGGAAAACTCGAGCAAATGATCTTACCTTGATCTCCATGGGCCATCCATTCTCTTTGGCGCGTTTCGCCAGCTGAGACACGGGTGTCATCAAGTCAGGTGTGTAGGGTCCGTTGATTAGAGGTTCCAGCTCGCTCAAGTTGATTTCCAGCAGCTGGTCATACTGACAGCCTTCTTCCGGTGTCAGCAGCTGTTCGCGGTACTCCTCAGCGGCGTCGCCAATGTCTTTGCGGCCGGTGGCGTTAAGGTAGCGGCGCATGCGGTCGTTGTAGGGGAAGATGGAGGTGGTGGCCCCAATCTCGGCACCCATGTTACAGATGGTGCCCATGCCGGTGCAGGAGATGGACTCGGTTCCCGGACCGTGGTATTCCACAATGGCACCTGTTCCACCCTTGACGGTCAGCTCCCCAGCTACCTTCAGGATCACATCCTTGGCCGACGTCCAGCCGCTCATTTCACCCGTCAAACGCACACCAATAACCTAAGCACGGGACAACTGACGCTTGGTCAAAGTCGAACTATCTCGAAAAGATCATCGTTTTCAAGTGACGCATGCCGCTAGCCTATAACATTTAGAAAGTGTGCCACTCGGCAAAAAACTCGACCAGTGCGTTCGCACCAGTGGCGCACGGCCTCCTTGTTACTGCCCGATAACGTGCGCCACTTGAAGTACCCGTCGAACGAGACAAAATCGTTCTTCCAAGTGGCGCACTTTCCACCCAAAAACCTTTAAATCCGACGCCACGTGTGAACCAATATTATCATGCCTGTTTGGCGACCTCTCAGTCGGAACTGTGCGTACAAAGTACAACGCCCGTGGAGTGCTCACCTTTGGGCATTTGAGCTCCCAAGGAAGTCCGGCCATGACATCGACGGCGTCAGCACCACCGACTCCGATGCAGACACCGCCCAAACCGCCACCGTTGGGAGTGTGGCTATCCGTGCCAATGAGAAGCAGACCAGGGAAGGCATAGTTCTCAAGGACGATCTGGTGGATGATACCGCTGCCTGGGCGCCAGAAACCCACGCCGTATTTGGCGCTGGCCGAAGAAAGGAAGTCATATACTTCGTGGTTAATGTCCTAGCACCACCAAACATCACACATTATAAGCAGAGCCCAAGACACCAGAGAAACTGTCGCACGAACCTTGGCACGAGGTAAGTCCTCATCGTTTCCGGTTTGAGCTTCAATCAAATGATCGCAATGGATCGTGCTAGGAACGGCTACCTAGAACACAGAGAACAAAAATCTAAAAACTGGCTGAACTTTAATAGCAGAAACATGCAAGCGGACTCCGAACCCGAAGCCAGACAAACATTAGGATGAATCGATTACGCACCGTCTCAATGCCACCGGAAATGAACTGCAGCATGGCCATCTACAAAAGAGATTTGGTCAATCAACAACAAGAGAAAGGGTACATGGTCAGTCAACCGGAAGTCCGCTCAGTACGAGTAAGGTCCTAAAGGTAACAGAGAACCCTGAAGGGGAAGTTTTCCCGTCGTTGTTGATGCGAACGAACACTAAACAGAACATGGCGGACATGGATTAGTGCCCTGTACGCAACCAGTGTTGAATGCGGCGGATGGCCTTATTCGCCCTGTAGGATTGTGCAAGTGATGTCACGTCAATGTAAAAAGGGAGCGAACCTGTGCAGTGGCATCTTGCATGGCCACCCGATCTGGTCGCAGCATCAAATAACTCTTTCCGCGGATGATTTCTTGCGACTCGGGCTTGTCCAGATGGGAATAGAGCACTTTCTCGGATAATGTCAGAGGGCGACCCAACCTGCAGGACAGAAGAACAGGACGCTGGCCTTGAAGCTTCAATCAGAGTCCATCAATCAACAATCAAGTGTACACCAACCTTTTCCGCACAATCTCCAAATTTGACAAGAGCTTCTCGTAAGGCACCGTCTTGTTCCCGTCGAATCGGCTCATCGCCGCCTATAAATTAAAGTTCGATGAACAAGTAAAAATGGCGAAATGGGGCGATTTACCTTTGGAGCGGCGCGCTGAGCGTTGATCAACGAGACGGAGAAGCATCTTGTCTGTAACGCCTTCTTCACCACCAAACTACTGTGGATTTTCTAAAAAAAGTACACCAGACGAGACGATCAGTTTCCATAACGCAGAAGGGCGAATATAAAAGGTACTTACCATTGTGGTGATGTGGTCAGAGGAGAGTGACAGTTCCGTCCGAATCAAGCCTGGATAGTCAGCATAGCAGCCGACGTCTCAGAGAGGTGTCCAAATTTATGCAATCAAGAAGTTACGGAGTACACCAGTTACCAGTGAATCAGTGATGGATCGTTGTGCCCTCATGCGGCAGAGATGATGATATTTCCGGAAGAAGATGCACACACGTTACGCGTTGAAGTTCCTCAGATACGGAAAAACGAACACTTATCTGTGTGCGCAAGAAAAACACTTGCTACGAGCGTGATTACTGTTTGAACCACTAACGGCCTGCTGCACAGCCAAGGCCGCAGAGGACATGGCTCGTCATACGTCGCAGTTTCCAGCTCTCGCCTCGCCCACCCGTATCAACTTACGCTGTACGTTGCTTATCACGTGAACACTTTCCCTGGACACACCCCGAAACTTGTCAGGTGATTTTCTATGATGTTAAAACATCATGTGCACGTTTGTTTTGGCTACAGTAGCACGAAGGCCACGGAGCGAACTCTCGATGCCACATTGTTGCTTCCCGAGATGGCCTGGGGAATGAGAATAGGTAACATCCGGTTCACCAACTGGATTCATTGGGACTGCTTTGCGCAAGTTGTTTCTTATCGCAGGGGCAACGGAGAAATCCTTGATTCATCTACCAGCGCACTTGATTCGAACTTCGATGGCAATCTCAGAACTGTTTCACCTTCTTGGAGGTCGCCGCGGGGCGTCGAGGTTCAAAATCAGTTTGACGGCCCGACATTGTTTCCTGGGAAGCGGAAGCTTGCTTTTCTCGGGAAAGCAACGGCGTCCGCCAACTGGAATGAACAGCGGACCATCTCTTCACAGTAGGGCTTCTTGACGTTTCCAAAGGTCTCGTTCGTCTAGCTGCCTTTCCATTAGCTTGCCAATCAAGACGACTGGACAAAACATTTCAAGGCTGTAGATCTCACTTCCGAAAATTCAAAACGATAACAAGAAGAAAAAACAAGGAAAAGATCGCAGTGGGAAACTTGAGATCAAACTACTCGTGACTCATTCGGAAAAAACAAAACTGCATCAATCGCCACCGTCAAGAATAATCTGCAAAAATGAGCCGACAGCTTCCATAGGATACTCTAACAAGGAACGTAACGACATATCAAAAATGCTGATCCGTGGCTCGAAGCTACCTACGGGCATCACAGTATCATCATCAACAACCTCATTATTATTAGAAACGGTACTATCAGAAATCTTTTCCACGCTGGCTGATCTTGGTTCATTCTTCACACTGGAATGGTTGAACGATTCCGTCAACTCTGTAAACTTCCAGCCCATCCGTGACGGTATCTCCCTCTTGTCATACTCGGTCTCTTCTTGGATGTTGGTGATGAGGTCGAAGATTGGCGAGCAGCCGAAACCGTCGATGTCAACATAGTTGTCATCGTCGATGAAGACGCACCTTTCTCGATCTTCACAGTGCACTCGCCTTGTCAGCACCTCAAACAGGTATTGTCGCCATGTCAGTCTACGGCAGTAACATCCACAAAAGAGCCCCGTCAGGCTCATAAGATGCGACCACTCTAGGGATAGAAATTCTGGAAGAAGAACCGGCGAGATTAACCGTAAGAAACGGCAACAGTCGAAATCCTTCAAACGGCGATCAATCCTCACCTGACTCTTGCTCGGACTCCGTCTGAAAGATATCCAGGGACACGTTGTTCCTGAGGTTGTTGTCTTCTGTCAAGCAGAAGTTCTGGTCTGAAAGCATAAGCACTAGAATTCAGTCTTCAAACAAAGGTTGCTCTATTCAGCGATTGATACGTTGATTGTCGATTGATTAATAACGCGTTCGAATTCCACACGCCATCTAGATTTCAAGGTTATACTGCAACGCTTACCATCGTGGTGCTCCGCAATTTCTGCCGCGGCTGCAATAAGGAGCATCCCCAACACCGTCTGGAGCAACATCACGTTACCATCCTGAATGTCCGAGCCTTTGCGATGTGAGAGTGCCATGGCCCTTGGGATCACTGATGTGCTGCTGAACCGCGCGTTGTTGGAGAGCGACACGCATGATCAAGCTCTTGATTGCTTACGTCTACAGCGGAAGTGGGAAGGGCAACACGTCGGGTGACCATTTACAAGTTAAAACTGTACAAAGCGGACACAAGTCCAATCAGGGGACGAAAACAATAGAACATCTAGCGTCGAACGCGGTATCACGCAAAAATGAAAGACTCCGTCCAGATATGGAAAACAACAAGATGAACATCAAGAAATAAAAGAAAATTCAAATGAAACAGTAAAACAAGTATCCTGACTCAACGTACCGATCAGCTCCGGCTGTTTCGGCGGCGATTGGCGTTCCATCCCTTCTCCGCCATGTCCGCCGAATCAGCTGGAGCTGATCGGTACTTCTTGCCCAGATACTGCAAGTAGCCTAAGGCAATGGCCGTGAAGCACAGCATGCCTGTCCTAGGGTAAGGAGGAATTCCGGTGACGTTCCGTTGTAGGATGTTTCTACGCCGAATTCCATGCCGGCAACCTTCGAGTAAGTCTTCACGGACGGAGGGGGCACTCTCCATCACCAGTGTTAGCAACGAGGGCGAAAATTTTCGGAGAAAATGTAGCAAAAATTTTCTGGAAAGTAAAAGTTATGGAATGAGCGACTTACCTAAGGGTACCGGTAAAAATTCACCCCGGACCACGACAAGCTAAATTTTGCACGCCACAGGGGTACTCTCTGATTTTTGCATATGGACTGCCTCCAAATATATGCTTCGAGCGTGAAACCTCACAACGTTGACTGATAATTTTGAGTGGTACAATCAAGTAAACTTGGACAATTACAACAGTTCGAAGTATAATGGTTATTCATGAAAAGTATGTGACACTGGTGTACTACATGAACCAAATATTTGGCGGAGGTAAGTTATGTACGTGAAAAAGTTAGACAAAGGACTGCGCGAATTTTGGAGTGAAGATCCTCCCTGTGCGGTTTATGAAACAAATCACTGTGTGATCTCTCACGAATTTTCACTCCGGATCCTAGTCGAGAATCCGGAATATGACAGTAATTGCGAATGGAAAGTGCAGGAAATATCCCAGGAGGAGACTGTGCAGTGATGTGTTTTGTACATCGTAGTGGTCCTCGCTAGATTCGGGTGACGCTTTGATCCTGCTTCTCTCTACATGGAAAGGCACAATGTCTCACAGACTGTCAGTTGTCTTAAGATGAACAAAGGCGGCCAAAACTCTCGTCTCTGGCCATTTCCCGCGTATAATGTTAGACTTATGGACGTTGTCTGGAGATCGCGTCGATATCTGCTGCCAGTCTCTTTCTTCGAGATTCTCACTATCAGCGGCGCTTGCTTGGGGTGGATTTCACTCAGAAGAAAAATTGCCAGACCGCACCCATGACATGATGATATTCAGGAAGTCCATCTCTCCTAGTGGCGGTCCGTTTATGGCTATCCGCATGAGCGCGTCCAACCTTCGTTCGTTCAGTCGACTTCGACGTATAGTTTTGTTTACATTCTGGATGGATAAACCTCGTTCGCAAATTGCCGTACTGACCGGAAGTACAGAAGCGACAACAAGCAGCTGTTCCAGCTCCGAGTCTTCGTCTTCGAAGACGATGTGGCTTTCATGCAGAATGTTGTGCATTTTCCTTTGTCCAATAGACTGGCTCGAATTATGTTGTAAGCTCTGCTTTGGACGGTAAGCGGGTTGAATCCGAAGTACCGGGCCGGTACTTCTATGCGTGTATCGCCATAGCGTCCGTTCTCGCGAGGAATTTTGTTCAGCTGGAACACCCGGAAGTATGTCGTCGTTTCCGTTTCGGGGAAACGCAAGTTGAAGAATAAGAGAATTTTTCAGTAGGTTCACAGAGTTCTTGCGAAATGTCGTAAAAGAGTTGCCGTTACCGTCTGCAGTGAAAAAAAGAGGAGGAAAGGCTTTGCCTATATCTGGTGTTATCGGCACGGTTAATTGTTTCTAATCGTTAACTGGTGTACCGATTGTTTCTGGACACTCCTGAAAGAAGACTAGGCCATGTTGATTCTTGATTTCGTCCTTCAGCGCCGTGATAGACGGTGACCCCTCATGCTCCCAACTGTTCAGAACCTTGACGAACTCTTCCAGGGTGTCATGTGAGTCGAAAACCCGGTAATCGTTTCTCTGATACCTCGCCGATAATTCGATAGCTCAGCGAGGAGATCCTGAAGAAGTGAGGAGTTAGGAGGAACTGAGTTGATGTGACAAAGTTGGTCAACCGAGCTTTCAGGGGACGACCTTCAGCCGCCAAGGTCACGGCCACACCAATGTCTAAGACAAGTCCGTTTTAGTCGCGAATAATCGCTCGTATCGCGGCCTGCTTTGACGCTACGTACCCACCGAATCTCTAGAGGCATTTTGGGCTACAGGAAATCTTAGTCCAGAAGATCCATTACGCTTTGAGGTCTTCTTGTGGCTTTTGGGAACCTGCAGAACTGTAGCTCATCAAATGCATAATCACGAAGGAAACGTTGAAATATTATCAGCAGGTGTATCCCACATTGTGAGCTCCATTGACCGTCAATGGTATCGCCGAAGTGTCATTATTTCTTATAATGCAGACACGTTTAATAATTATGCGGTGCATGTGGGCGAAGATCATGGTCGCGCTAAACCTCAAATTATACGGCACACACTTATGACTTATCGAATGTTGGAAGATGGTTCCAAGGCCACCTGAAGGTATTCCTGGTCCCTTACGGAAAGTAAGCACTTTCGATGATAGTAATGTTTCAGGGTGATACCCATAACGTACGACTGGGGAGCCCTCGGTAGAACTTAAACTATGCTTTCATGTGATTACAGAACGTGCACAAATGGGCAACGACTGAATGCCGGGAAAGCTCACAGTGATATACGTATTGTGTTTCCGATGTGATTATGTAGAATTGACACTTACACGACAGAGACCACTATCAAAGCCATATTGTCGTAGCTCTTCCTCAACATTCACTGTTACTTATTTTCCATAGCTAGATGGGAATACAGTACGGCGGTCTTTCACTATTCCTCCATCATTGAATAAACCATAGGACTGTGTTATGCGAAGTGCGGCGCGGCCATCGTTATCGATGGAAGCCAAACACACAGGGATACCCGCTAGGGTCTCACTCTTCTAACTCTAAAGTTACGGTCAACTACTGTGCGGTGGGCACTTCCATAATGGGGGAAGGAATCGTATACGTAATCTGTGCAGATAAGTCACCAGCTATAATGGAACTGTGCGCCTCTTCTTAGTTGGTTGCAAATTCGGGAACTATGTAACTCAACCGTAGCGGGCAGCGCATCGGCCACATACACTGTATAATGGTCAAACGACTAGTGAATCACAGGAAGGAAATGACGCTATCGATGGCGGTAGGGCAGCTCCTGTCCTGTCATGTCTTGTACGCAAAGTAGTACGGGTTTGACACAGTCAGGTCTCAGTGGCTTAAGTCGGACCATGTTTCAAAAGACAAAAGCATTGCCGTGTTTTTTTTGCGTATTTATAAGTTCGTGTTCACAAATTTTCTCCATGAAAGCAGTCAGAAAGTTTGAGCTACCACTTTTCTTACCTGGAGTAGTACGAGTAAATATCACGGACTGCATCCTCGAATTTGATGAGATGGCTCGTCTTTTTTACCGTGTCGACAACAGTGAGCTGTAGACGATGGGCAACGCAGTGAGTAGACATTATGAGTGGAAATTGTTCCGCAAGTCTGTTAGCCAGTCCGTTTAGTGCCGATGCACCGTCAGTTGCGAACCCAACCCACTTCCTGATCACGTAGTCTCGCTTAAGACCCTATCCATAGCTCAGATGGGTCCATTTGAAACTGCAAGACATCGTTCAAAGCATCCCACACTACCAAGGAGTATCCGTCAAGACGATGCTTGTAGATGCACAAATTCTTGAGTTCCACGTAGTCGGAAAACTCACAATCATCGTGTCTCCCAACGTTGAATTCACTGATCAAAACTGGACCTGGGTTCTAGCGCGTTAGCACACGTAGAAACGTAAATTATTATGAAATAGAAGATCGTCGTTTAATTCGAGCTGTAAGGCCCTGCTATCTTCGAATCCATAAAAAGCGTGAACCCATCTTGGAATTATGCGGCCGATTTTGAATGTATGGTTTACAGATACTGGACCTAGAGGAGTAATTGCCTTCGTCGAGACCGTCTTCTTTGTACACCTAAGCTGTCTGTGATATGATAAATTCAGCAAAACCGGCTGCCTCAAGCACGCACATGCAGTTGCCCGGTGGTCAGACAAACAAACAGGACAGGGTTGAGCTATCAAGATGTATCCCGACGTTCCTTCTTTCTGCTTCCATTCGTACTTCCTTCTTATTTTAATGACATCGTTCTGCAGGCAAGCTTCGTACACTCGCCCGGCCTAATTATTGGCGGCGAACAAATTTCTGGCCACCGGCCGAAGGCGGTATCTCCCGGCTTAACTGACGATCAATCGAAGCGTTACCGCTTTCGGCTTGCGGCCAAATACTGTTTCCCCCCATAATAACGCTAGAAGAGTGTACCGTTGATGAACGTGCATTTTGGGTTAAAAGGTACTACGAAGTGACAATTATGGCTTGTTGGAAAACCAAAAAGCAAATTTTGTAGAATCGAACCCAGCCCTGTTGTGCGGGAGTCGGCGCGTTATCTTGATGGACAGGCAGTATCATGATGAAGCGGATTTTATGGCAAGTTGATCTCAGATGGGCGCGCGGTTCAGCAGCACTACAGTGCTTGGGATCTGAGAATGCGTCGAAACTCGAAACTCGAATTTTGCAGAATTCGAACACAGAGATTCGAATAAGGGTGAAGCCTATCGGTAACAGCAAATGAAATGACCTGCGTAATATAACATATCATAACAACGGGTACTGCCGCAGTGACGCCGCCCAATTCGGGGACACTATCTGGAAATCAGAACGCCCCCGGATGCTTCATCGCCCTCTCGTTCTCAAAATCTGTCAGACTAAGAGAGGTTCTGACATCGACTCAGCTAATATGATGCGGCCTAGGCCGCAGAATCCGGTGCCAGAAATTCTTTAAATCTACTCGTTCCACTGCGAGCTTTTTGGTCGCCCCATCATGCCTCCACCGCCGTTCCAGACTGCATCTTCATGCGAGCATGGAAGAATAATATTATCGTTGAATGTCTCTTTGACAACACCGGTACGCTTAATCGCGATGGACCAGCGAGTAATCGGGACAGACCGTCAGGACACTTTCGGCCAAACATCAAGAAGCCGCAGCATTGCGGAAACCGTGTGATCAAACTTTTACTGATTGCTTCCTTGATTGTTATACTCCTCTCTCTGTATGAAACTCTTCTTCGAATAGAAGAAAATTCCGTTAATTATTTTCTGATTCTACGGATTGATTGATGGGTATTTTCATCAATCAGGAGGATATTCCATGATCAGTTTCTTCTGGGCGTTTGCCATCCTACCATTGTTCATTTCCTGTGCGTACAGTGCAGGCTTCGACGACCTTTGTGGTCCTAATGCCTACAGTATTTCTCAGTGTAACAGTGCTTCGTCTGACAATTGGTGGGGTTACGGCCTGACCAACACATCGGTCTGCATTGAGTACTGGTGCTGCTGTCCGGCTTATTGTCGGGACGTCAAGGGCTACAACCACAGTTATCCCATGCTGGCACGCTGTCCTACCGGTATGGCTTTTGACGTCTTGCCCGAAATCAACAACTGCGTCGGCCAAGCTCATCCCAGTATCGCCGATCGCCCGGGCTGTGGCATATCTCCAGATTATGTAGACAATAGTGACGCCGATGCTGGTGATTTGGAGCTTGATGAAAGCGGTGGCATGGACGATGGCGGCGACGAGACGGGCACAGGAACGGGAGACGATTACAACGATGGAAATAGCGGCGACAACAACAGTGACATTACTAATGGAGCTGTTACAGACCAGAATGGCAATCTGGTAACACCCGCCACTCAAGCCACCTCTCCGACAAGCACCGCAGCCACCACACAGAGTACCACACCTTCAACCACGCCGACTACTGTTCTACCTACCACTCCGGCACCCAGTACTATCGATCCATCGGTTAATACAGGCTTAAGGGCCATCAACCTGCCGCCGAGGACAGTATCGACTGCGACGACAATTTCGTCCACCACCACTGTTCCCTCAACGACGACGACGCCAACTACCACCCCGCCTACAACAACAGTACCCACCACCACTCCTACCACCACTATACCAACCACGACGACACCGACCACGCCATCCACTACTACCAGCACTACTACCGTGTTAACGACACCCACGACAACTGTAAGCACTGCCGCGACCACCAAGGGTCGCTACCTACCACCACCAGTATGGCTGGACAATCAGTGCTACGACCGCTGTGACGCCACTTTCTGTGGTACGCGACAAGACGCCTACTACGAAGTGTCCCCCTGTGCAAAGAACTATTGCAAGTGTACCGGAGGTGTTGGCACATATCTGAGTTGTCCTAGCGGCAAAATGTTTGACGCTCTGGGTTTGACATGTAAAGTGGGCAACGCGATGTGGTGCCCGGACAAAGCGGTGGTCACTTCGACCGGCGCGGCTGGTGCAGTGCCACCGGTTCTAGCGGCACGGTGTAGCCGTGAGAATTGCTTGGCACGAAGGGGCATAAGTACCTACTTCCCACTGGATTGTTGCAGTCCGTTTTGGTGTTACTGCTACGACTCAGCGTCTCCGCCTAGTCAGACGGTACAAACTTGTGCTGCTGGACAGTATTTCGACCATCGCTCCGAATGGATGCAGTGTCGCGATAAGAGTTTACTCCAATTCTGTCCTTGAGTCTGGCCTTGGGGCCTATGCGCTTTTTGCTAAAGATACCCTGCAATACGCAGTGTTTCCGTCTTGACCCGTGGCCGATAAAAGTCCCTTCAACGAGTTTCTGACCGACTTTTTGAGAAATCGGCAAACGAATTTCAGCCCAATCGTTCTCAAGTGGTGCATGCGTTCACTGTAACTGACCAACAGCGTGCGCCACTTGGGAAAATGATCTGGTTGAATTTGTTTGCTGCCGTCCCATGTACCAGGTCCTCCGGTATGAAGTTGCCGTTTTCTGAACGCTTATTTCAAAAAATTCGTTCTCTGGACAGAAGCGGTATCTAGATCCAGGCTTTCTTACTGAAGATGGTGTGCAGCTTCATTTTTCCTTCAAGCATTAGAAAACTCTTCAGCCTTACGGTCAATTGCTGGAGCTGTTTCTATTTGTAGCGTGATTTGAAAATTGTGACGTCCTTGTTGAAAAGGGAATATTGTCGACTCCAGCGCTTTCGGAAATTCATTTTCTATGTCAAAATGACAACAAAAGAGTACTATCGGTTACCCACTTCAGTTTTCACGAAAACTGCCTAGTGGGGAATGAGCTTAAAAACCTCAGTTTCGTCGAAAGAAAGTTTCTCCTTCCCCGGACCCGATCAGAGCAGACTTTTCTAACCTTCACATGATAATTGAAGACACCTTGGCAGATCCACCGAAAGCAGTTTTGTTTGTGTTCATCATCAATATGACCGAAAAAAGCGAAAACATGTTCACCCCACTAAAGTAGCGCATGTTGTTTCCGGCCATTCACCACCCCGTTTGCAAAAAATTTTTCTTTGGTGGAATCTCGAAGGCATAATATCCCATTACATTTTTCTCGGCAACTGATAGCTCAAGGCTCCTGCTACAAATCGAGCCTGTTGTTGGTGTGAAAGTGCTGCTGAGCGTGTTAGAACAAATTCGTAAAGTTGCCCTGGTTAGAAGTGCATCACCGTTACTCTAAAATTTCTGCCACGTCCCGTCTTCAACGCTTCGAATGGATCTTGTTAGCAAAGAAACGAGAAGATCTTGCTTTCACAGTTGGACATCAGCTGAACTTTGAAAGTCGTTTTACGACTCCGAAACGAAATTTCGAAGTTCGACCCTAAAAAACGGCAACTTCATACTGCATAACCTTATGATCCGTATAATAACTTTTTTCCGTTTTACGGATCGGGCCAGCAAGACTTCAGCTTGCCGGAAACAAAGGTCCGAACGTAAGGGAATCAAGTAACGGACATGAAACGATGAGAAGATTAGTAAACTGATGATGATACCTTTCATTTTAGTGTACTACAGAAGCTACCAGGAACAGACAGGCATCATCAGCGGAAAGAGTCATTTTCAGTTACTGTTAGTCGCAGCAGTCGTCCCCACCTCCTCTGGGCGATGGATCATCTTGCAGCTTGATCATATCATCGATACGGAGGATGGTGATGGCTGCTTCCGTAGCGAACTTGAGACTCTTGACTTTGGACATGGTCGGCTCCAGCACACCGGCTTTCTTGTTATCCCGGGTTTCGCCGTTCATCAAGTCTAATCCATACCTGCCAACACCAGCGTTAGCCACTCGACATTTGATCTACTACGAGAAATTAGGAAACAGCCATGAAAAAGATATCTTTCGAGCGTCGGAAAAATTCCTGCTTTTTTTCGACGAAGCTTGCGGTCAAAATTTATCGGGCACGGCCTTAACACGGGACGTATGTCAAGGAAGTGCCAGTTACAATCGTGAGAAATTATTCGTAGGAAAATGGCAGAAATATAACTGGGACGCCAAATCTTAATAACTCGCCATGACTAGAACGAACAATACTGTAAAAATTCGCTGCGTCCGCGCAGTACGTACACGTACAAGATGATGCATCCCCGTAGGGGGTTGCACAAGCAGTAAAGCCGGACCGGAGCTGTACTTCACGTGCACGATGACGTGAAGCGCGGACGCAGCGAATTTTTACAGTATCATTTTCCTTACCACTTCAAGTAGTCGTGCTCGGGTTTGGTTTGTGCGCTGTTATGGAAGGCTCTCAGTTTGGCCACAAGCTCGGTGGCATCTTGGGCGGCATTGACGGCCAGCGTCTTGGGGATTACCAGCAAAGCTCGGGCGAACTCGGCGATGGCCAGCTGCTCCCGTGAACTCTGAAAACAGATCGACGCATCAACGACATGCCGTCATGTTTGGAAGAACCTCGCAACCTGTATGCATATTTGGGAGGTCGGCAACTGCACTTGACATGATTTTTGGTTCAATTGGCGGACGTATCCATGGTTATTAGCCCTACTTGTGCGCCACTTCCAATAATGATCTGGTACGTTTCGTCATTTTAAGCGGTGCAGGTTTTCATCTATTTTTGGCTTGAAATATGCCCTACATGGAAAAAAGATCATGGTAAAGTTTTCTGCCGACATCTCATTTATTATTGAACGTGATTACACGTACCAGAGTTGTAGCGAAGTTTTCCAAGTAAATGGAGAGAGCCGTCTCGACCGCTCCGCCACCGACTACCACCGTCTTACTCTCCATAACCCGCTTGACGACGCAGAGGGCGTCATGGATGGACCGTTCCATCTCATCGACAAAGAAATCGTTGGCGCCGCGGAGAATGATGCTGGCTGCCGAACGGGCTTTGGTCCCCCGGATGAGAATCAGCTCGTCATCGCAGATTCGCTCTTGTACGACTTCGTCGGCGTGACCCAGGAAAGAAGGCTCGAAGCTTTCTTCCCCTTCCATGTTAGCCAAATTCATCACGAACGTCGCTGCGAATAAAAAACAGACCTCCAGAATCATGATCAGAGGATGAGAAAATTCAGCGGGGAGAACTGAGCCGAACCAGATCGATTCCTCCTGGTAGCGCACGTGTAAAACCAAAACGTGCGCCACTTGGTCAAGCAAAGCAACTCGACAAGATCGTTCTCCCAAGTGGCCCACTCTCTTGGACCATAACAACAGAAACGTACGTCACTTGAAAAAACGATCGTTTGCCGATGTCTCAATTACGATATAGAAGGGAAAAAGAATGCTCCTACCACCGGTAGCTTTGGCGATGGCTTTCATGTCGGAAGTCTTGACTCGGCGAACTCCCATGGCTCCAGCTTCCACAAAGTACTTGAGGCACAGATCATCGATCCCACCGGTGCACAAGATGACATTGGCACCAGCGGAAATGATCTTTTGGATACGCTCCTTTGTAATATCGTACTCTCTGTAAGGACATTTGGTTTACTCTCCAATATTGTTCGACAATTTCATGACTTACCGTTGTCGAATGGCTTCGAGTTTCTCTGGATCAGTAACGAGGACTTGAATACCGAACATCAGCTTGGCCTTCATCAGGCTGAAGTCCAGGCAGGCAATCTTGGCGCCGGTGATCTTCCTGGACATCTGCTGCGAGGCGATGGTGCAGTTGAGAGCATAGCCGGGCACTAGGATACTCTCGCGAGAGCTGCGTCCATGCGCCTTCAACACGTTGACGGCCTTGACAGGCACTTTGTAACCTCCCTTGTGGTCCGAATAGCGAACGGCAGTTGCGGCGTCCACCACCATGGTGCCGAAGAAATCCGAATCCCTGCAATAACACGGGAATCACAAACTGTTGACAGCTGTCCAACAGACGACAACCGATACTTATTCCCTGTGAAACGAGAAACGACACAAGACAAATATCGACAAACAAAATCGACAAGATCGTCATTCAAGTGGCGCACACTTCCAGACTGTAACACTGAAACATGCGCTACTCGAGGAAACCATCGTATTTGTTTCCGAGCTCCAAAAATGACTTCGCACGATTGCCAGCCATCCCAGACACCGATACAGTTCACCACAGTCCACACAATCCACCACATTACTGTTCGCTAAACGAGGCCGTTAAGAGCAGTCAGCAGTGCTTGAATGAAACTTACGAGCCGATCAGTTTGGAGGACATGCTGGTCTTCGCTACATTCAGCAACGTATCTCTGCCCAGTTCTTCCACGCTGATCGTCAGGTGTTCCTGGATATATTTCACAGCTTCCCTAAAAGTACATCAAACATTAAACGTCAGAAACAGATCGACACGAGAGCTTTTCTTCGTCATTGAGGCTTGTGAGTCTGTCGACACTGACTTGCAAGCGAGAAGGTAGCCGCTGATGATGGACGTCGGGTGGATTTTCTGCTTCACCAGCTCGTCAGCGTTCTTTAACAACTCCGCAGCCAGGATCACCTGTATCAACATCATATACTTATCTCCCCTCGAAATAAGTTCGAAAGAAGGGAAACTAAGATTCACTTACCACCGAAGTTGTCCCATCGCCAACTTCTTTATCCTGCAGATCCGCCAACTCGCACAAAATTTTTGCGGCTGGGTGCTCGACTTCCAGAAGTTTCAGAATGGTTGCTCCATCATTTGTAATCGTGACGTCCTGGAAATAAGACAGCAGTGGGGTATGAACAGTACTCACGCGGTTGGGACCCCTGAACAAGTTGAAGGGTTCAGCCTACTCACGCCGATATCATCCACTAGCATTTTATCCAAGCCCACTGGTCCAAGGGAACTTTTGACGATATTGGCAATGGCGTTCACTGCCATAACTAAAAAAAGAAGAAAGGACACGTGTGGATCATGAGGATATGGTATTAAAGAAGGATAAGCGAAGAAGAGAGGGGGTTCAACCTACCGTTCTGTGAGCGGATGGTGTTACCGCTGATCCGCTCGCCCTGAATCGTTAAGAGGTTTTCCGAGTTCATCTTCGAATCGTAGCGTGTACCCTGTGCTCGAATAGATGATGACCTGAAGAAGTGGCTTGAAGAGATAAGCCTCAATCTGAGTCAATCCTGTTGTTCTTGCCGAGAGAAAACGTCCAAAAAATCTGCGCCGGAACTGGTAGGCAGGAAAAAAGCAAATCAAAATCACCGGGTTGATTGATCCGCTCACTGTGTTCCACGTGATGTCATACATGACACACAGCGAGTCATACTATGCCACTTCGTTCGGTTCCCTCTGTTCGCAATTTCGGAAGCCACTTTGTACCCTTGATTGAGCAAGCTGATTGGCCAGGTAGTGCATTCACACTTCTCCCTTCTTCTAACTCGTCTTTTGAGCTTTCTTCCGTTTCCGTCCACCCACAGCAATTTTTGGCTTCTGAGTATTACTAGTTAAGAATGACCCGACCTCATTGCTGTAGGCCCCGCTGAGCACAGCAGTTAGACAGGTTGCCTTCAAGTTGTGTGCTTGTGTTCTGTTTGCAGATGGAATTCTTGTTTGGAGCGCGACGTGGACAGAAGACGTTTAAGGTGGCTTTCCCCCTCTTCTGCCTGTAGACCAGTGGTTATGCCTCTAACTATGACTTCCTTACAGCCCAAGAAAAGCATTCCTGAAGGAACCCATCGGTATGATCTGTTGAGGCATGCCTCGGCCACGCTGGGAAGTGGCGCTGATCTGCGCGAAGCTGTGCAGCTGCCTGATGGCGAAGACCTGAACGAATGGGTGGCTGTCCATATTGTCGACTTCTTCAACCAAATCTCAATGCTCTACGGTACCATCACCGAGTTTTGTACCTCGCAACGATGTCCGTTGATGTCTGCAGGCCCCAAATACGAGTATCACTGGGCTGATGGACAAACGGTCAAGAAACCAATCAAGTGCTCCGCACCACAGGTAATGCACGTGCCTACTATCTTTGCCTGCTTTTCACGGTTTGGCCGTATGTACATGCAGGACGCAAGTGAGAGTGGTCGTTGCGTTGCGTCGGTCATGCACCTACGTACCATATATACCTGCTTCTCGCGGTTTAGCCGTATGCATGAGACGTTGTTGCACCGTTTGAAGTATGTTGCAACGTTTGAAGTATGCATGTCTACGATGCGCTCAATGTTTGAAGCTGACAGTTCTATTAACATAGTTCTTTCTGCTTTTCTGGCAGTACATCGATTACCTGATGACCTGGGTTCAGCAGCAGCTGGACGACGAAGCAATGTTTCCGTCGAAGATTGGTGTGCCTTTCCCAAAGAACTTTCTGACCAACGCCAAGACGATATTGAAGCGGCTCTTCCGGGTTTACGCCCACATCTACCATCAGCATTTACGCGATGTGATAGCCTTGGAGGAAGAAGCGCATCTCAATACGTCCTTCAAACACTTTACCTTTTTCATCCAAGAGTTTAACCTCGTGGAGAAGAAGGAACTGGTACCACTGCAGGAGCTCATTGACGAACTGAACAATCGCGCTTCCAAAGCAGCCATCCGTTGAATTTGTGGCTTCCATGTCGAGAAGTAATTCTTTCTGAAATTCGCTTCCCAAATAAGTTTAGCGTTTTTATGGCCTTGTAAAAATTCCAGTCTTATCTTGTCAACACAATCCGTTAGAAACAATCCCTTCCGTCACTCTTCAGTTTTCGAAAATACTCTTGTGATTTTTATCCGCATGTTTCATTTAATTTTTATTTTGGCTAGCGTTCACGGGCTTTGGTTTTTACTGTTGCTGTACAGATGAAGGAGAAGACAGTTTTTTTCTACGAACGATGCAGACTCAATCGCGGCAGAAGAGCCGAACACAATCGTTATCTCAAGTGGCGCAATTTTACATCGTTGCCGGCTGGAAGTGTGCGCCACTTGGGAAAACGATCAGGTTCAAGTCATTTGTTGTTGTATGGAGCTTCTTGGATGGTGTTATCGTTTCAACTGTGGGTTGTTCTGTAGTCTAGTGCAAAGTCGCTCATCAACCCGCATTACAGAGTTTCTCGATCCCTCCGCGTGGAGAAATAAGTGGGCTGTAGCTCTACGAAAAGTACAAAATCTGGTCTTCGGTGGGCGACAAGAAAATGTTATCGGAAGTGTATCGCCGAGGATGGCACATGAAGGCCAGCTTTTGATAAGCCACAACTCCACATCCGGGGATGATGTGGCACAAGTCCATGCAGGTTTGTCCGTCCATGACATTATTGATGGCCACACAGGCCGCGTTGATGCATGCCACGCCCGGACTTTGGGTGAGAGCCATGCCGGGCCAGGACGAGAATCTCTTGGAACTGTAGGCCAACAAGGAAGTGTCGGTGCTGTGCTGGTAGATCTGCGACCTGGCGGACTCGGCTGTGAAGGCCGTGCAGCCCATGGTGTTGAAGTTGTACTGGACGAAGCGACAACGAGGCACCATCTCGTAGCGCCGGCATAACTCCAGACAGGTGTGGGCATCGATGGTCTTTTGTAGGATGGTGGAGGTGGTCACGTTAGTCGTCACTGCTTCCCAACCGGACGCTTCGTATAACACCAGGTCCGACGGCTTGTCGATGGTTTGGACCGCTAATAAGCAAGTCAGAGAAGATATTCAATCTCACTCTTCGCAAAACGGTGAAACGAAAAATGTTGAAGAATGTATTCAAGCAAGAAAATTGGGTGGCCGGCAAACACAATCTCGGGCGATTAGTATCTCAGGTGGCGCAGTTTTCCGTGTTATTTGCTGGTAACATGCGCCACTTCAGGTAACCATCGATACGAGGGCGTTTGCCGGTCTCTTAGATGAAAGACAGCTTCCGGCTTTTTCCGGTGTTTTTGTGGACTCAAAAAGCATTCCGTGGCTAAACAAAATCCTTCTCAAAGAGCCACAGAACTGACCTCCGGTTCCTGTGAAAGCCAACTGAATTCCGGGCATATCTTCCAAGATGCTTTTAGCAATGTCCCGCTTTTCCCGCTGAGCTTCCGCGGCACTTCCTGGTCCCTGCTTTTCCTCGTATGATGCTGCTTCGCGCGCCAGAAGACACGCCGCGACCATGAAGAAGGCATGCTTCATTCTCCCAACCATGGTCTTGGGACTTTCCAGTGTCAATCAATTCGAATAATATTCCCGCCAGTGATGGTCAGTGAGTAACGCAATGAGTTTCCACTTGGTATTACAAGAGAATCACTCTGTAGTGGATGGCGTTGATAACTCAGTCACGTTCAAAGCCAGTTCGCTTCCCGCTGAACTGCTTGACGTTCAGGTTTCTCGCTTCCAATCAATACGTCCAATATTCCACTTTCTTATTGCTATGTGAACGAGAAACCTCTATCCGCCGTTCGGGATTGCGGACGAACGAAAGGTCTGCTTAGGCCTCCCGACTCTTCCGCTGGCGTTCGGCGCGGACACACCCCTGATCAGGCAGAGTACCTTCCTGTAGTTTTTAGACCCAGGCTGAATATAACGTAACATGGTTGTATGAGTATACAAAGTCAATGTCTTTGCGGTATGACGCTCAAAAGCCAAAGGTAAAAATACAGAACAAGTGTGTACTATTCTTCAACATCCATTACATTTTCTGCAACTACATCATTACTTTTCTTCATCTTTTTATGGCTTCTCTTCGATGTTCCCTCTTCCCCAGCCTGCGGAATCTTCTTAACCGAAGTGTTGTCGCCTTCTTCCCTCTTAACGACTCGTCCTTCGAGTGTCTGACGGAAGAGGATGAGGACCTTCCTGGTCGACTTTGCGGCTTTGGCGTCCAGCTTCTTGTCCAGCAGTGCTTCCATCACGCGGGCCATTTCTTTCGTATCCCACAGTTCTTCAATGGGTTTGAACGAGGCTTCGTTCTGCTTAGTCTGCTTCCTGTGCTTCAAGACCAGGAAGCGACCGTAGTCACACACTTCCTCCAGTAGCTTCTTTACCCTTATCGGTCCTGCAAAATGCAACAGCTAAACACGGAAAAGACTTTGCCACAATGTGATCAGTCCACGCAAGCCAAATGCAATTCCAGACACCGGTGGAGATAATTTGGGACATCGGCGAATGAATTCACCCAGATCGTTTGCACGAGTGGCGGCGCATGTCATAACCCAATAACAAGGATAACGTGCGCCACTCTTTTCGACCCTCGAGTTCCACGCCATTTTTCTACGAACTAGCAAGACAAGAGGGAACAGGGAACCGACCTGTCCGATTTTTCGATATCTTGTAGAATTTCGTAGAAAAAGGGTAAAAGTTCAGTAAAACTGCGTGTTTGTCGTTTTACAACAATATCACTATTTTTTCACAATGACTTACCGTGGTGGTCCAGTGTCCTCTTGAGCGTCGTCAGCAGTGCTTGTCCGGCCGAAGTGACGAGCTGCTGGGATTCTTGTGGATTGATGGGTGTTGGGCCCTTGGTCCGCATGACACTCCTGGCCACTTGGCACAGCTGCACCTGTCTGATGGGCGGGTACTTTCGCGACATCTTCTGGCCATCCAGCGTCTTGACGTCTCCTTCCTCTTCCTCATCGTCCTTGGGCGGTTTCCCTGCGTCTTTGGCAGCCTTTAGCACGAGCTCGTCCGAGAAGATGATGTCGTTCACGTCGGGCAGCAAGACGAAACCGACACTGGAACCATGACATAACACAACCATGGCATAACATATCACTTTGTTATATCACCGTCTTACTGAACAGCGAACTCACTTGGTCAGAAGATGGTTCCATAAGATGTGGCCAAAAGTGCAGCATCGTTTCCCTGCGAACGACTGCAGCTGGGGAACGTAGAAAGTGCGCAGAAGTCTGGTCCGTTCGTCAGGAGGAAGGTCCGTCATCAAGAGGGAAAGAATGCGCTGCGCGAAGAGGACGGCCTCGGTGCACTGCTGATGCAGCTTCAAGGAATGGACTTTGCTCGTTTCCTCGATCAGCTGACTCATCTGACCCATCACTTCGTCTATCGTTAAACTTTTCCTGATCTGAAAGGTGGAAAAAGTTAGGAAAGTTCCGCGGAAAAGAGCAATCTTATCGTTACTTTATCTGCTTCGAATTTCCGACGGTATTTCGTCAAGTGGAGAATCTTTCCACAGGCATCGACCAGCAGGGTCTGCTTCTGTCGTTGGCTGTGCTTCACTTTCTGGTTGGCTAGCTTCACCAGCACACCGACAAAGGCCAGGAGGAGAGCGTCGTCTGCCTCGGCGTATGCGAACCAGGACATTATTAGACGCAGAGCTCTCATCTGTACATCCGCTTCGCCCGAGGCTCCATTACCACCCTTCTCATTCTTCCGCGCTCTCATCATGTTGGAAAAGACCTGCAACAGCAAATCTTTAATAATTCGGAACGACGAGGCACAAGATAGAAACTCAGCAGTGGAACGGGGTTATTGGGATAGTCAGCAAACGAACCCAAAAAGATTTTTTTTCGAAGTGGCGCACGCTGAGGATGTTATCGGGTCACAGCGTGCGCCAATTGGGAAAACGACCTTATCGAGTTTGTTAGTCGACTTCATTTTACCATTCTGCAACGAAAACGCTGACAAGGACGTGCCCGGCTTAGACTTGATGGGTGTTTTCTTGTAAGAAAAAGGCGAGATTCACTCAACACAAAAAGGATTCCGCTAGACAGGAAAGCTACCTTACCTCGTCGAGTTGGAACATGGCTTCGTCGTCCAGGTCAGGTTCACTTTCCACTTCCTCATCGTGACCATTAACGGGCATCTTGGCTACACCGGGAAGGAGGTTCAGAGCCGCTTTCTGTCGAGCCACCTCTTCGTTCTCCTGTGTATTCTCCTCATGTTCCTCCTCTACGTCGCTCCATTCGTCCTCATTCTCATCTTCGTCTTCACTCTCAAACTCGATGGCCTCGCCTTCTTCGTTATCGTCCCCATCGTCATTCTCCGTTTCCACCTGTCAATCAAACAGCAATACACACTTGACTTTTCTTCTCACCATGTACTTGTAACGTGCAAAAACGGGACGTCGGCCAACGAAGTCACCCAGATCAATTTCTCAAGTGGCGCACATTCTCGTTGTTATTGGACTGGAGCGTGCGCCGCTTGGGAAATGTTCTCGGTGATTTCATTTGCCGACGTCCCAATTTCGCTTTCATTTCGCAAAGTTAAAAACTTGGCTCAGCGGCCTCAACCTAATTATTGCTAGTGGTCTTACCAGCGTGAAGAGTTGAGTAACGGCTTCGTGATCCAAGAAGGGGCATATGGCTTTGAAGAGGAGTTCGACGGTGCCGAACATGTGTCGTTCTACTGCCAGCAGACTGAGAAGAAGAGTCAGAAGGCGGCCAGCAGCCTTCTGATCCGTCAAGCTTCCGCCCTGCTTCTTCAGGTCTTTCAGCAGGCTGCTCACTTCTTGCAACATTTCTTCGGCCAAGACCGGCTTGACTTTTAGCCAGAGCGCTGACACCGTCGTCGTCAGCAGTTCCAAGGCCCGCTTGATCCTTGGTCCCAACTCCAACTTTGCCAGCTGAAACCATACCACACAATGAAGCTACCCTCCAAACAGAAACAAGGCTTTAGCACCATAAACATAACGTGTGGGGACTCGCCGAACAAACTCGTCAAGACTGCTCACTCAAGTGACGCACGTTCCCAGTGTGTACTGGCAGATAGAGTGCGCCACTTGGAGAAAACGATTCTGTCAACTCTGTTTGCCCAGGTTCCATGGCGCACGCTTTCAGCCAAGAATACTAAAAATGTATGCCACTAGGAAAACCGCTTGTACTTTGTCGAAAAACGAGCTTGGCGAAAACGAATCAACGTACCTGTTTGCTCAAAGAGGCGCTCTTCTCGTTGGCATCGTTGGTCTTCTGTCGTTGTCGATCGCTTTCGTCATCGGCGTGATCTACGCCATTAACTTGGGCGGGGGAAGAGGCTAACGCTTTCATAACGGCTAGCTTGATGGCCACTTCCTTGTCCACTTCCTCCATATTCAGCAGCGCTGACTTACGGTTAAACTGCTCCAGCGACGAAGCCGACAGAAACTTCATCAAGGCCTTGGACGACATGGCTGCTTTGTCCTGTCCCGCACTAAAAACTACAGGGAAAAAACGAACTTATTAATACTGATACCAATTAGAAAGAGCTTGAGAAACTTCAGTAGGTACTGCGGAACGATTTTGCACGTTCAGCGCATTTTGCTTTTTCTCCACCATCATTCTGACAAGGCAATGCTCGGCCCAGCCTTGACATGGAGCTTCGCAGGAAAATGGCGGAACAAACGCAGCGCCAGATAAACACTGCACAGGAATTCTTGTCACTGAACCATGCTTCTTACCTTCTTGACCGAAGAAGGCAATCAGTTTGGAGAATGTCTGGACATCTTGGGGTGTCTTGACTTTATCCTTCAGGACGTTCTCCAACACCGCCATGATGTGTTTCTTCTCACCGGTCACGTTCTTGACCAGCGCCACCAGCGTCTCGCTGGCTCTGGCTGCCAGACCGGCATCCACCCGGTACAGCAACGTGCTGACAAAGCTACTCCACACCTTGTTGTACAGCACGCTCTTATCCGCCAGTAAACCTGTCAACACCTGCAAGAATACCATCTTGAGAGAAAATGATACGATAAATAGGAAAAGCGAAGCAAAGGACTCACTCTGTTGATGCAGTCTTGGTCGCGGGTTAACTTCAGCGCATTCTGCACTAGTGTGACCGCCTGGGTGGCGCTGGCGTGGATAGCTTTCAGGCCCTCCGTTTCGTTCTTGCGGTCCGTTACGGCATTCCTCAGCAGTGCATTGAGGAACTTGCTGGTCACAATGGCCAGAATCTGCTTGCTGTCCGTAATGCCGCCTGTAAACACCATCAAAACCAGTAAGAGTAAGCTCACAGAGACTATGAGTGGGACCAACATTAGGTTACCGGTTGTGCTTTGCAGAAGAAAAGGTACCACGTCGAAGGGTATCTTGCCTTTCCACGGTGTCGATTCGGCGACCGAGAGGTCGATGAAGTGCGCCCAGAAAACGGGGAAGGTGGCTGGACGAGCTTGGAAAGCTTTGGCGAAAGCTACGACAGCCGGATGAAGGAAGCGGGTCGATGTGGTGAAGAGCAGCTGAGAGATGGCTTCCGCATTCTTCTGATCCAGCAAGTCGGCTGTGTCTAGACTCTGCTTGAATACCGACTTCATCACATCCTGTCAAGCACATGCGAATAAACACCATTTAGAATGAATACTACCAAGTACGAAGATCAAAGCCCAACCCGGTAGGTGGCAAACGAACTCAGTGTAAGTGGCTGAAGACATGCACCAGGTGAAAAAACTCAACAGGCCTGTTTACCCAAGTGGCGCACGACCACGATGATATTGGCTGGGAGAGTGCGCCACTCGGGAAAACGGTCTTGTCGAGTCCGAAATCCTGATTAGCAAGTTTACCTTATGGTGCTGCGAAGTCTGCAGAAGGAGCAACAAACCATCCAAATCCAGCTCGCTGAACTTTCTTCCCAGATGTCCTTTCAGCTGAGGTAGCACGGAACGTTCGAAGCCGTCTGTCGGAACCTGGCAAGCCAAAACACAAAATGATCAAAAACCGGGGACAAATCTGCACCTTCTCTATGGATAAAACCTTTTGAACGATCTGGTTGAGGATTTCGTGCACGGCGGCACGCAAATAAGTTTTTTCCTTCTCGAGCCTGAGCAAAATGTCCATAATAGTGCGGATGTGAGCGCCGCTGATACTCTGCAGGCGCCCACTGTTGATCAGCGCCATAATGACTGTCAACTGGCCCACCGCCATCGTCTTCATATCATGTGAACTGGTGATTTTCAAACTCTGCTCCATCTCCAGTAAAACTTTCGAGTTCTTCAACGCAGGAAACTCCTGCAGGAGCTACAAAATCACATCACATCAGCTGTTCAGTAATGGCACGAAACCAGTTCGGAACGTACCACTGTCAAAGCTGCTCCGAATCCCCATCGTACACCTTTCCGATTCGACCCTAATCCTCGAACTAACCGGGCCAACGTGTACTCCAGACATCTAGTTCCGTCAGAATCCTGGAAACACAGAGCAAATGCGCTCGAGATAACCCATTTTTACGTTGATGTCGATTTCGCAATCGGCCGCAGAAACGTCATGGCGTGCCATAACTCGTCCTCCACTCTGATCTATCGCATGCCGCAGGGCCACGTCCGAATTTTCAAATAGTCAGCATTATACTTGAAACGTTACCTCGTCACCGGCTTGCTCAGATTTTTGTCCGAGACCGCCATCATGCATCTCTCTATGCAGTTCCGAGATCAACTTAGTTGTAGCATCAATCTGTTTGGACTGGTTGAGCTCGGCTAAGTCCCAAAACAGATCGAGGATAGGCTGGGACAGTGGCAGAGAAGGCTTCTTCGACGGAGCTGTTTCCGTCTCGGCGTCGTTGCCCCTCTTCTTCAGTTGAGCTTCCGTTCCCATTCCTCCTGCTGCTTCACGTCTTTCGTGATGAATCTCGTCCAGTTAGTATACTTAGTAAGACAACGAACACCACCACAAGAAAGAAACGCGCGGATTACTACTCGAACGGAAAACATCAAAAACTGGAAAAGAAATTGGCAAGCCGAAGAATCAACAATGTCAGAATTTCCCCAGCAGACAGATTTCGTCATCAAACACGTCCTGCGCAGACCGCCGAACTCGTCTGTTCTTCGAATGTTTGTAAATTCAGTTCACTGCATTGACTGGCAAGTCCAGCTTCCGCGGATGCAGAATGCGTTCAAAGTTGTTCAGTTCAAATAAAAATTCCGAGAGGAAGTGGGGAGTGGTAGACAGCGACTGGGTATGCGGACGGGAATACCCGTCAAGACCGGAGAACTTGCAAAAACCCAAGAATTGTGAGTGTTTAGACCGTGGGCCGGTGGCATAGGCAAAGACGTTATTCAACTGGCCATATCAGCGCCAGCTATGCGTACCGTATTTTGAAGGACGTTCATACTATCACTACGTATACAAGATACAAACATCTTATTCGAACTGGACCAGAAAAACTAATAAAATCTGAAAATCGATGTGGCACATAAAAGAAAAACCGTAAGAAATAGAGGAACTACTTCGTGAATAATTTAGCAATAAATATGGAAAATCGGAAGAAATCAGTGAGAATCAGTGTGCAGACCACGAACCATCATCCAGAAAAAGGAGAACGAAGAAAATTGTCCGGGACAGCTATCACAACTGGGGAGTAGTCGTAGTTCAGTACACAGTACAAAAGCTTTCAGGAAGGGCTGTCCTTGTTCTGCTCTAACTCCGGTGGCGGCTGAAGGTCCTTGGCCGCTAGCTCGATCAGCATCCTGGCGGCCTCTGAGTCGGGAGCCACCACCTTCTTGCCCTTCTCCAGCCAGAGGTCTTGCTGAGCATGGATGGACTTGGTGTTGTTGATGACAGACCCGTCGGGTGTGCCGTAGTTGGCTGAGGTGGAGTAGGGATCATAGCCTAGGCGTTGAAGCATGGGTGCCAGGGTGGCCATATCGTTGAGGACGTCCTGCGGGATACTGCCCACCCATTTGCCCAGAGCGTCAACGTTGACTGGCTTGATGACTTGGTCCGACGAACGTTCCACACTACGAAAGAAGACCAACCGTTATTGAACAAACATTCGCATACGAAAAACCTCACAAACGCGGCCTTCGGATTATCATCATTCATTTTTGCGTAGACAATACCAACCGTGGGAGAATATTGTGCGCAACAGTTACTTCTGCCCTTTTTCTACGATGTAACCGTTAACTGTCACGGCCGTGCTCGGCACAGACTTGACAGGCATCACCGTAGAAAGAGGCCAGAATGAGTCGTCCCACACTGGCTGCTGAATTATCCAACGGGGACGTCAACTGAAGTAAATAATTTCTGCTCAAAGGGTGATTGACTTATGGGGACAGTGTGTACTCTAGGACTAAGTTTTGACGAAACATGCAGAGGGAGAAGGAAGACGCAGTTACTTACTTGGACAGTGCAACACCTCCGGGTTTGCCCACCATGTCTTCGTGATGAAGCATGACATCGTCCCAAGGCAATGCCAGGAAGGTGGAAATGCGTTGTAGCCAGACTTTGGGATGAAGGACCAATTGCTCGTAGTAGACCAGCATGCATCGATCAGGCCCCACTTGCCGACACTGCGCAAACATCAGCTCCATGGCTGAATTCCACTTCTCCATGCATTCCCTACAAGAGCCGGATAAGATCACATGGAGCATGAGGCTCACTATTCTAAAGGAAAATACTGCTGATACTGGTACCGATAACTGTCCAACTTGAAGCCGGTAATGGTGATCTTTCGGGAAATGATGGAGTGGACGGTGGCGCGACCGTCGCGAACCATAAAGAGAAACTTGGCGTTAGGGAAGAGCTCCGACAAGTAGGCAGCACTCTTCATGGTGAAGGGGTCCTTGTTGCAGAAGCGCTCGGCTGGATCTCCGTGACGCACAATAACCTACCGACGCAAACCCAAATCAACCCAACATTTTTATTTTAATATAGTATCATGTGACTTTATATGGAAGCTCAGCGAATAATCTCGACAAGACCATTTTTTTCAAATGGCGCACGACTGCAGCCAGTAACTCTGACAACGTGCACCACTGCGAACGACAAACTCGACAAGATTGTTCTTTCAAGTGGTGCACGCATCGGGTCAGTAACACAGTCAAAGTGCGCCACTTCGAATGGCGAATTTTTAGAGCTTGCTTGACTAGGTCCCATACTTTCTTCATAGTCTTTCCCTTTACTCAGAATTTTTCCCTTCGTTCCAGACTTTGATTTATGAGAATACGATTCTGTATCAGTGTCACCGCGCCATCTCGCCTTCACGTATTTTCTTCGATTGCATGCCGACAATTGAAAGTTCATCACGTCCGGTATGGCAACTGTATCGCACAGCAGGACAGGGTAAAGCTTTCGTTGAATACCGTCTCCTGGCTCTTGGTTTATTGAACGCGATAAGGAACACATGCAATATTTTATAGCGCAGCATGTATTAATGGCTTTTCTTGCGGGTGTTAAGTGGCTTTACGGGAAGCACAACCGATGGCATAAAGCACCCATAAAGTGATGAGAATCGATCATCTACGCCAAGAGAGGGGAATATCCCATCATCCCTCGACTTATTGTCGTAAGCATCACTATTATCCGTGTTTAACAAGGCCTAAAACGCAACAGTAGCGCCATGAATCAATAGGCAGCTCTTACATCTTCATCTTATTACGTTTTTCGTCCATCCCGCTACACTTCACTTCACCCTTCCACAACTGTCAAGCTTTGTGAATTGTGACGGGACATACATGCACAAGAAACCCTTCGGATGAGTTCGATGGGTTATTATTATATTACACGAGTTATGAGCTTGGTGTCAACATGGCTCCATGCATTACTGCACGAACGCCAACTTGGTTTGGCTTCTTTGATGTCTTCCCACATGACAGTTTGCGACAACATCGGCCATGTTTGCTCAAGCAACATCTCTTTCTTGTATCAATGTATTTCCACCAACGTCCGCGGCATTGTTGCTGTAAGGCGGACATTCACCGGTCTCCTCTTTCGCACAAGTTTCGCCCATACTACCGGATTGAAAAGTAACTTTGCCCTTTTCCTATGAGATACCAAGGTCATGCCTAGCACGGACTTGGCAGGATTGTACGTAGAAAAAGGGCAAAACTGAACACCTGTCAAGGGCGTGCTCGGCACAACCTTGACAAGCAGTTTCGTTGAAAACGAACGAGCCTATCTCAAAATCTTTCCGCGGCTGGAAAACACATAGGAGAGAAGAATAGACATATAAAGTGAATTTTATTGTGAAGTATACTGGTACCTCTAGAATGAAAGCAGCAAAGGCCGGGTTGATCACATCGTCCGTGACGCCGGCACTGTGAAGACGGCGCATTTCCTTGTCGGACTTGAGCCACATTTGGCGCAGGGCTAGAAGACGGGGAATGACGCGCGTTTCCTCCCCGCAACGGACCGCGGGATGAGCGTCCAGCATGGCCCGCATCAACGTTGTGCCTGCAAGCAGAAGCAAGTAAATGACATATGCTAATCCAATTAGCGGCTCTTTCATCAAATGAAATAGATCTTTGATGGCACCAGAGCAGAAAAGACAACTCACTTCATTCGTGCTGGGCATAAAAGGGTCTTCAACCATTCGCTCAGCACCAAAACCCTGCTCTACGTCTTGTGGTACACATTATTCCCAAAAAAGGTCTGACCAGCAGCCAAGAGCCAGCACTTTAGGCCATGGGTCGCGCAGGCATGAAACACTGCTGACCAGCGGCTATTACATCACTGATAAACATCCCCACGTACATATTAGTAACATCACACATAATCCTCACATCACACCAACCTCACACACTCGATAAAGTGGCGCAGCCCACGGGTTTAATAACTGGTCATAACGCGCCACCACACTTCATTCAGTTTTCATCCAGATAATTTGTTCTTTTCAAAAAGTTTGCGTCCGAGCGCTCGTTCGACAGTTCGATACAAAAACGGCTCGACTATTTTCTGGAGAGCGGAAGACGGGAAGGTGAATGAAGGTACTTACCGCTGCGGGGCATGCCTCCTACGAAGATGAGCGGTATATTCTGATCGTAAGAGTAGGTCTGCTTCGTGATCTTGTCCTGCACAAATCCCCGCCGGACTAGCGTATTCGAGGCACATTGGAGCGGTGTGATGAAAGCCGTCAGGAGAGCAATGAGGAGGATCAAGATGAGGATCAGCAGAACACGTTTGGCCAGCCATCCGCGCATTACTGCCGTCATCCCGTCTCCCTTCAGCCCAAGATACTACCTTGATTCTTGATTGAAGCCAGCGTCATTCAACAATTTCTGCCGTCCGTTTCATTCGTGATAAACTATGAATTTATGATTTCGTTAATGATGGTTAATCCGTCAGACATCTGAAATTGATCATCAATCTATCTTCAGCCTGCTTTTCGCCATCAATATCGGCTGATCTATTGCAGGAACCCTCCTAAAGAGGAAGAGTAAACATTGGAGGAAGAAGGAAAGATCAAACGCTGGCAGCGCACAGTTTGCGTAGCCGAAGGAGAAGTGGCTTTTGTTCGACGCGGGTCACAGAAAGATACTCTGGAGCAAACGATGCAAGGCATATAGTCAACAAGGATGGAGTAGAGGGAATGACTGAGTGGGTATCGACAATCGGAAAGCGATGCCGTTTTCATTGAAATGTATTACACTGTCACTTCATTCATTCGTCTGTCACATGTCATGTCAAGTATCACGCTCTGACGTCACTGCGAAACCAGATGTAAGCAGTCAAATCACGTGCAAAGGCTCCCTTTCGGATACCATTGGTATTCTTGGGCTCCTGCTGCGTGGCTTGTCCTGTCATGTCTGGTTACCCGAACGGTTCACATTCAGAAATAACCATTATCGGCTCGAGCAGACCCTAACGCCTTCATCAGATCGTAAAGCTGGTCACCTGTCTGCCAAATTACAGGTACGCGCTAGGCTGCCGAACAAGTTCCAGATAACCAGCTTATAAAGCACCAGAGACTCGAGTCCTCTATGAGACATGCACAGCAGGACCAACAAAGAAAAAGACTAAATCAGTGTCCAAATGATACCTGAAACCGGTGGTAAGGTGTGTGGCACGATATCACCTCCTGCTCGGATCGCTCATCTACTGGTACCGATGTGGCAGAAAGGGACCTACATTCGATATGAAACCATGGATACGTCCCAGAATTGCCACTACTCCGAGAGCAAATCCTGCTTCGTTGGTTGTAGAAGGCCGGAAGATGTCCGCAGCTCTGATCGGCCATCTTCCGGATTATTCGTGATTTTTGGCGGACCATTTAGTTGACCTTGATAGTGCTTGCGTCTAGCTAACCGTTGAAAGAGGATGGACAGCTCAGGCTTCGGCGGTTCCATCTTGATGCGATCGGTTGCAATGACGGAAATCACCCAATTGGCAGAACAGGATGCGCAACATCCGGAGCATTCTGTGGACGTCAACCCGAAGGAAATGACTGGTGAGAGCAGATATTTTATCAAAACCAGCTCTAATTTCGCTCCAGGCCAAGGTTAAAGAGTGGTCCTAGTCTGCTTTCGACTGTCCATCCGTTAAATTGCTCATGGCACTGTACGCGTTTTGGTAGCAGGTGACGCTCGGGATAGCAGTTCGAAGGAAGACACGACGCATCCCTTCGCCAGTCGTTTGTTGGCCGTCCTGCCCAACGCCATGTGTCCATACCTGCCGGGCGACCGTACTCGCACAGGATACTACGGACTGCGCACACCCATCTGCTTCTACACCGAGACTGGCGAGCAAGTCACATACGACCCGGCTTTTGTTCAGCCCTCCTCTTCGTCGAGCTCCAACACTCCGCCTAATCCTGGCACAGCGCCCTCTCCGTCCGCGCTCAAGACCACCATAGCAGCCAGCAAAAGCTTCGTTGGCTCCTTGGCTTCCAACGACAGTAGCGTCAACAGTAGCGGCGGAAGGGTAAGCCTCGCCAAATTTAGAAGCTTAGCAAACAAATTCGAACAGATCTTTCTCCAAAGTGGCGCACGCACTCAGACAGTAACACTGAACATGTGCGCCACTGCGAAATGCAATCAAATTCACCAGCCTTGTTTTTCCAAGTGGCGCATAAATCCTGCCGATATCGCTACTAAGGTGCGCCACCTGGGAAAACGATCTGCCTAAGTTTATATGCCGAGCTTTCATTTGAACCTCAGCTTCTGAATAGCAAGTTTTACAACCTTAACCTGAATAGCCTTCTCTGGAGAGTAGTTTTACAACCGTTTTAACAACTGGTGGTTTCAGGATCCGAGTATCTGGCCGATTGTTACGCAAAGTCAGCCACAGTTCTGGCCGAACCGTGGAGGACAAAATGGTCGACGGACGGACAATGATGGGAACGGCGGCGGGCGTGGTGGTGGCCGTGGAAGATATCATCAGCGAGGTGGCGCCGGTCGGCTTCGACGTGGTGGGGCCAGCAACCACAATAACGGCGGCGCAGCGCGTCAAAATCAGCAACCACCACAAGCAACTGCCACTCAGTGAAGAAACTATTCGTCTCGCTCGTGTTCTTTCAAAGACATTCCTCGCGTTCCGAGGCATCTGGTCTTTCAAATTTTGTAAAGTCTTTGTAAGCTTGTCAGTGCACGTGCAGCTAACGGCTGTTACGCGCTGAAACCTGTAGCGAATATTCTTTGGGCTTTTCTTATGGTTTCGTACAGTTGATTTTTCTTTTCGCCCTCGAGAATTTGATGTCTGGCTTTTTGTTCTCTTTAGTCCCTTATGCAACTTCTTGGTTTTTTCTCTGTCAAGTTTCGCATGTTAGGTTTGTTCATTATTGTTATGGTTATATAGCTAGCTGACCAGTTTTAGTAAAGTAAGATGGTAAGATCTGCTTGAAGGACCAGCACTCGACAAGATGGCACTCCGCGCTCAGTTTGCCGCGCAGTCAGCCAATCCCGCGGTATAGGACGGTGTACGGACTTTCCTGACGGTATCAAGTATGGCAAGACTTCGAAGTTGTTTAGAAGAAGATTTTTCCCCAAAACGTCCCGGGTGGCAGCCTGGCACTATCTTACGCCGTTCTTCTTCGTTTATTAAAGCACTGCCTGCCTCGCATCATGAGTCATGTCGTCATTGCGATTCGCTAAAATAGGCTGGGGTCTTTGCCAACTTTGAGATTGATCGATCAATCAATCGAATAACTGTCAGGCACAATGCGAGGGAAGCTCAAGATGATGGATCTGCATACTGCCAGCGATACAATGATACTGCATTTTAATTTACTGTAGATCCCATTTTGTTCTTGCTAAAGATCTCCAATGTGATGATTACCAGCGTCCCTCAGCAATGAACTGGTGGAGATCGCTGTCATGGACAAGACTGCCTCGTAAACTGAGTGAAGCCGTAGCAAGTGAGGGTTCCAAAACTGGTTTATTTCCTCCGACCACCAACAAGCAACACAAGCTCTGGCTGATCCTTATTATTCCTTTGAGCGTCCTCCTCATCTTTCAAATTTGTCGCCTCATTTACCAAAATCCCACCTTACTCCCTCAGTCCTCTACCACCACGACTCGCAAAGTCTTTCAGCAAAATGCTCAAACACTTCAGACACCCAAGACCGAAGGCCGGTAAGTTCCGCGTAGTGATCGACATTCGTCATGCGAAATCGAATCACTCATATCGGACATCAACAAAGGACTGGAAAACAATCGTTGTCCAAGTGGCGCACACTTTGACGAAATAAAAATGGGAAAGTGCGCCACTTGGGATAACGATTCTGTTCAGTTCATTTATACCGACGGTCCCTATTCTGTGTCATAGTTTCTTTCAATAGGTCACTCATCCACCGTCTTCGATGGCGCGTTCGCAACACTTTCCAGCGTTCTTTCCCCCCGCCTACAGCGACACAAGTCTCTGAAGGCCTCTTACTGCACAACATGGAGCAGATTACCTGCGCGGGACTGGGTAACTTTCTGTTTGCAGTGGCATCGGTGATTGGAGTCGCCCGAAGCACCTATCGTCAGCCCGGGCTCTTCCAAGGTATGGGAACTGCCCGACAGGGGCTATTTCCCCACCTGAACTTCTACGCCGTCCCCAAAGCACAAAGTCTGACGGACGACAAGCTGAAGAATGTGATCATTGATACGGGCGTGGCCGGCATTCATAATCTGGATATCTACAAGCAGATTATGCAAAGCCGGAAGAACGATGACGGTCTTGTCGATTTCGTCATCATTTCTGGTTCGTTGCCATTTTCCCCTTCTAGGGAATGGATCTCTGTCCCAGAAGACTCCCAACGTGCCGCAAAATCTTTCAACTTAGACGCTGTGTGGATTCTGCCCTTTTCCCACGGAAATGCCGGTCAAGTTTGTACTGAGTACGGCTTGATCAATATTGCGTAGGAAAGGGCAAAATCCATTTTGCACCCAACATGTATTCCCATGACTTGTCCCAATTCTGAACTTGAGATCACATTGTTACTTTGGAGTAAAAAAGTTTTGTGTTTGCGGGAAAATGTCGGTCGAATTTAACAAGAAATTTCCGACAAAGCAGTTTTTATGCATGGTGTTTGTTTTGTTTGACAGGTTACATGCAGTCGTGGCGGTACCTCGAAGCGTTCCACGACGAGGTTCGCCAACGCCTACAGTTCGCTCCATCCATCTACGAGAGCGCCATTCAAGCTTTGGTCCTCAACACACCCAAATATATTTTAAAGAACTCCAGCCGCCCTGACGGTCAACCTTACACTCTGGTGGGCATTCACGTGCGGCGAGGCGACATGGTCAACCACGGTTACGGCTACCAGCCAGCATCGGAAGCCTACCTGCTGGCCTGCGTCTCCTACTTCACTCGGTACTACCCCAACGTTCTCTTTGTCGTTGCCAGTAACGATATATCTTACTGCCCGAAGCTTTTTCAAGGCTCTTTTGTCTTCATCGCAACGGTGAACCCACCGGAAGTAGACATGGCTCTGCTGACACTGATGGACCACCTCATCCTTTCTGTGGGTACTTTTGGGTGGTGGAGCGCTTACCTTAAAGACGCCATAGAGATTTGGTTCTATAAAACGTGGTACAAGTCCGGATCAGGGGTAGAGAACGAATATGTTTCACGCGATTACTTTCTACCGACTTGGAACGTCTCCGACTATAAACAGCTGATGCTTCTTCGTCGTTGGACTACTGTAGGATGTTTGTTAACCTTGTTCGTCTGTTACACCATTGTCCAGTGAACCTTGTCTTTCGAATCCTCAAGTGATGCATTTCGCTTCCCAGACGAAACGGGCCCAGTAAAACTAATAACGCCCTGTAAAGCAGTGACGTCACTTCCGGTTGACTGGTAAGTTATTGATAGCGCTGGGCGCGGCCATGCACTTCTCTTTCCTTGAAATGCGTCGGCCACTTTGGCTATCGTGGTATGAATTCCCATCAGCTTCAACCTTTATTACTGGGAAGTTCTAAACAAGTAGCACCAAGCACTGGGGCTCTTTACCAAACGCTGCTGTGCAAAAGGGTAACGAAGGTATCGCACATTCGATTCTACCTGCGCATCACGATCGAATCATCAATTGGGGTTTGGGACATCGGCAAATGAATTCACCAGGTCATTTTTCCGAGCGGCGCACGCTCTCGAATACTGAAAATGAAAACGTACGCCGCTGAAGATAGCACTCTGCGTGGAATCGCTTTTCAAAGTTGGACGTCCAACTTCTAATTTACACACCGTACATTATTACGGGTATATGTCCATGATGTCGCAGTTCGGGCTCCTGGGGTTGGGGAACATGGAAGAGATCGAAGATACCAACATAACATCAGAGGACTTGCTTCGGACGGGCACGCCCGCCAAAGCTGATTTTCTGATCGTTCATTACGTCCGGCTGTTAACTGATGGAACTCAGGGCGCACCTTTGAGCTTCGTCGACTGTCTGGGACTCTATTCAGTGTTTCTCCTACTCAAGCCCGATCGCATTCTGCTCCATGCCAACTCGAAAGACGTCTGAACCTTAGAGAACAGTGAAGCGCTGCTAAACAAGACACTGAATTGGTCCATCGTTCAAACCATCCTGGCGCCCTTGCAACGCACCATCAACGGCAAGACCATCAGCTACATCGCGCACGAAGCCGATATCCGTAAGTTGCGCGCCCTGGAAGAATACGGAGGGATAGTATTGGACTTTGACGTGGTAATCCTCAATGGTAGCACAGTGCGGGCCTTGTGGACCATTACGCCCTGTTTCATCTGCTGGGAACCAGCGCGCAACTCGGCCAATTCCGGCTTCCTTGGCTGTCGCCAGAAAAACGCCACCTATCCGCGGTCGATTCTGAAACAGTACGAAGTGGCTTATAACCCCAACTGTTGGTCCTGTAACAGCGGATTCGTGCCATGGAACATCTGGAACGACAACAAAGGTGAGACTAAAATGGCAGTCCGGGTCAACAGAGCCGACCAGATCGTTTCCCCAAGTGACCCACGCTTTCAGCTGAAAACACTGGAAATTTACGCGACTTGAGAAAACGATCTTGACGAAGTGAAGAAGTCTCCAGCCTGAAACACTGGTAACATGCGTCTCTGGAAAAAATGATCTGGTGGACGTCGTTTGTCGAACTCCCAACTGAATACTGTATTCCTGTCCTGCAGACCACACAGTTTCTTTGTCTATTTCAGATATAGCCGTTTTGGCCGATAATGTTTGCAACAACCCGGACTTTTACCAGCGAGACAAGATCAATGAGCAGCGCGGCAAGTACGGTTGGAACTTGGAGAGACAAGCCGGCCTATCACTCTTTCCTTCACGACAAGGATTTCAACCGGACCAGCGCCAACCACTTGAACTCAGCTTTGGGGGGTGTCTTCCGCTGGCTCCTGACGGGCGCTCCCCCAGACCTGATGGGGCAACAGATTCCCCCTGTTCTTGACTGAAATGTATTGCTCTTTCAAAATTTGACCAAAAGTCAAGACTTGTCGTCTGGATTCACTTCTCTTTCAGACCACGTTTTCTTTACTTTTGAAATGTTTTTGTGTGGTTTTTCTGTGATGTTTTACTGTGGGTCGAAGCAAAGGCCGCAAACCCGAGCTATAAGGCACACTTCGTTATAAATATACATAATAATAAAGATAAAGTTCCCAGAAAACGTCGGAACAGAAACCGAAAGAAATTATTATTTATTCTGAGCTACACTCTTTTCTGATGTTTCTTCCCCGTTTTCTTGGCTGGTTTGGGTGGAGCGTGTGGATCGATGAGGCGGCCTGAGCGGTTCTTCACATCGACGGAGTCGTAGAACGTCACACCGGTTTTCTTGAGCCGTTGACGTCGTTCCACCTTTCGCTTCTGCTTGCCTGTCAGCGTCCGTTCAGCTTTCTGCTGCTCGTCCTTCTCGAACCACCTCTTCTTGGCCGTGGCCACATCGTCCACATCGGGATCAGCAACATCCACCTCTTCTTTCTCTTCTCTTACCTGCACGCCGTTCTCCAGACTCGTTGAAGGCTCATTGTCTAACGTTGCTTCGTTCTCCTCCACCACCACTTCTTCGGCTGTCAGTTCCTCCTCAACCACTTCTTCTTCCTCCTCTTTCTCTTCTTCCTCACCCACTTGGCCTATCTTCTCATCAGCGGCGTCAAACTGGTTGGTGTGCTTCAAATCTTTGAAACTTTGCTTGATCTCTACCGTCGCCTTCTTTTCGACGGATTCTCCTGCAAACAAAGCCAATCGGCGTTCAGAGATGAATTATTCAGTGCTATCAAACGGAGAACGCGACAAGCTCGACAAGATCGTTCTCGACAAGTGGTGCATATTTCCCGTCAACAATACTGCAAAAGTGAGCCACTTGGGAAAACAATCCTGTCGACTTTTTCGAGGTGCGCACAATTACGACGTCACTGGCCGGATGCGTGCGCCACTTGACACAAGAACCTTTTCGAGATCGTTTGCTAAACTCCCTATTACCGAAACATACCTTGGCTGGTGCTGAGCTGCTGGGTTTCCGGTGGCTTGACAAAGTAAGGTATCTTTCCGCGTTGGAAGTCATTCAAAATCATCTTGGCCACCGTTTGCAAGTCGGCTTCGCCTTTCTTGAAGAGTCGACCCGCCTTGCGGGCAATCTGCTCCAAGAAGTGCTCCGAGTCGGTCCACTCTTCCACTCCGTACGTCTTCTTGATATAGTCCAGCTTGACTCGTTCCAGCAAGGCGGGAATATAATCCATGGCCGACTTGAGGTGCTCCACGCGGATGATGCCTTTCAAGACCGTATCTTCGTCCGTGTTGCCCGTTGGATAGACGACACCTGGACAGTCGATCAGGTAGATGCGATTCATCAGCGTAATGTACTGCCAAACCTGCAATTCAATCACGGGCATGATAAATTGATACGACGATAGTTCTCGGTGAGATCTGACTGCGCCGCAGTCGTGGGGACTTATTGGAAGCTGGGCGACAAAACGTACGAAATCGTCACATCAAGTAGCGCACATATCTATTGTTAGTGACTGAACAGGTGCGCCACTCTTGCACGTGTCAACAGCTTCCAACTTAGTAGAAGATGGTTTGATTTTCGCCCATTTTCACGAAATAACTACTGAAGTCGCGCTCGGTACAAACCTCTGTTGAGTGTTGATCTATGCCGAGCACGGCCCGGACAGACAACCCGTAGACAAGTGGTCAAATAAGTCTTCGCGACTCTTCTGATACTCCGCTTACCTTGGTTTCACCAGGAATCGGTGCGACCTTGACCACTTTCTTGGCTTTGAGCGTGTTGATGATGGAGCTTTTGCCGACGTTGGGGTAGCCGATCAGCCCGACCGATATCTGCTTCTTGTCGATGTGCAGCTTTGCGAACTGCCGCAAAATGTTGATCAGAGGCCCCTTGCCAAAGGAGTTGGTGATAGATGCGTGGAAGGCAAGGGTGGGATACTCCTGACTAAGAATGGCCACCCATTTCTTCGTCACCCACGTCGGTACTAAATCGCACTTGTTCAGGATGAAGATTAAGTGCTTGAAGGGCTTTTCTTCCTTCAGAAACTTTTCAATGGTCGGACTGCGCGTCCCCATTGGATCACGAGCGTCCAAGACTTGTAAAAGCACGTCGGACGAATCCACCACCTGAAAAAAACCCAAACATTTACAGATAACCACACCGGGAGGTTACTTTAATTAAACGGCGTACCTTGTACAACTCGTTCCAGATTCTCTTTGACTGTCCCGCAAACATGATCCATTCCTTAGCCTCATCACGCTCCCCGCCGTCATCCACCACCAAGTCTCGATCTTTCTCCACATCGTAACTGTCTGTCGTTGTTGAGGCATGCGAAACGAAGTCCTAAAGAGAAACGACCACCACTGTACGAATATACAAACCGGCAGACCTACTTCCTTCGCGACTTGGCCGACGGCCCAAAGGTGACATGCGACACAGAGCACGCCAAGGCTCGCCATCAGCGTCAGATTCTGGAACATCGCTTGATTATTGATTACCTTCAAATCGTCAAACTTGACATTGGGCTTCTTCCGCTGCGCTTTCGGTCCAAACGTTGTCTCGAACTTTTCCACGTCCAGCAAATGGGCACGCTGGTATTTTGCTCGTTCATTCAGTAATGTGACAGGCAATTTAGTGGGTCGCATCACGACGCGGTAGGGGTCTTTTACAGCTTTGCCTGTAACACACAGAAGTACAAAAGGGATAATTTGCCCGTCTTCCTCGCAAACTGTCCTTCCACTAAGCAAGAAGCATGGTTCGAAACTTTGTGCTAACGTCCGAGGAACAAACCTAGCTCGTCTTGGAAAGTCTGGAGTGCGCTCTGGCCGACCACACGCGTGTTTCCAAACCATTTCCGGTTGGGCTCAACTCGACTCTGAGTACCACTTTTGTGCCAGCTCTGGAACGGTGCTGGCTTGACAATGATTCCCTTAGCGTTGCGCTGAGGCTTGGAGTTTTTGTACATCAATAGCCGCTTGATGGTAGCACGATCCCGCTGCCCAGCATGTTCACGAGGACGATCGGGATTGAGACTGTGGCCACCCATCTGGAAGCCTTCTTTCCTCGTCGTTCTGATATCGCGCTGACTCTTTCGACCCATCTTCTCGCAGCGTCCTGGCTTACTTAATGATTGTGAACCTTCAAATCCACGCCCTCGAGCGATCCACTGAACCTGAAAGCGGAAGATATCAGGACAGTCGCGCGCGGAAGAGAATCGTGGAGAACTTTGCCGAAGAAAATAAAATATACAGATTGCGAGCTAAAGCGCACTAGCACAATTTCGATACGCACAGGAACATCGTGACATCATATGAACAAGTTGGTCTCGTGGCTCTGTGTTAAAAGAGTCGCACAGTTTTTACATATGACGTCACGATGTTCCTGTGCGTATCGAATTGCGCTAGTGCGGATTACTTCGCAATCTGTATAATAATTAAAATCTGACAAACGTGCGGTGTGCGCACTGTGCAAAAGCAGCAGAAGCTGCAGAACAACAGCGTGTACTATGCAGCAGGGGAGCCACACAAGTTGTGACTCATCTCCTACCTGTCCTGCTGTTGAGAGAGGATGGCCGCGAGTCTCGTTTGAGTCACCGCCCACCTGCGCGAGTTCCTTGGAGAACTGGATTTATCTTGCAGCAGGGTGGGGTTATAGTGGTCTATCTTCAGGCCTTTGCCAGTTTACCTAGGCTCCGGCAGAGCATAAAAATGGTCCGTTAAGCGGAACTGAACTGCAGTTAACGGAAGTTTCGGCCCGCTTCCGTTCTGGAATATCCGAAATTATTTCCGCTTTTTTCCGTTCGGTTCCGACAGAATGACGTTCCGCCCGTTCCGTTCTGATCGGACTGGCTGTTAGAAAAGAGAACTTCCCCAGGCAGCGAGAAGTTAGATGATCTGCTGTACTTGAAGTGGAATTTGGTTGTGGAAGATAGTGGAAAGCCGAAGACATCGGCGAAAAATATTTTACCGAAGGATGTTAAAGCGTGAATCTTTGGCGATCATAAACTGTTAAGTTCTGTGCGAACGGTGTATTTTAGTTTCGGTTCCGAACATCGAAATCTTCCGTTCAGTTCCGTTAAAAAATTTGTGATTGCTTTCCGCTCGTTTCCGTTTTCGTTTTCGCTTTTTTGGAAAATGTGGATTTGGTTTCCGGTTTATCGAACGGTTTTATGCTCTGGGCTCCGGTGAGATGCACGTGACCACACTTGCCTACATAACCTGTTGATTAGTTGATTCGCGATGCCGTGACGTTACTTTTGCCCTGGATCCACGCACGCAAGGAGCTTTCAAAATTTTCTCTAAAATCTCATAACCGCCCGATTCCTGCGTGACCGATCACAAATATCCGAGCCCAAAATGCTCTAATTCCTCAACGTGGGTCCGTCCGAAAAAAGTTGTCAGAACGAGCAGAAACTACGAAAGTGCCTACCTTTCCCTGATGTTTTAATTATTCTACCGTACGTGCCTTCCCAGCTGGAGACTGGTGGCGCCTCATACTGGCATCTCACCGGCGCCTCGTCAACGCTAGTTACGCTATCTTGCCTAGCTTAGGCCACTACAACCCCACCCTGCTTGCAGATTGGTGACTTGGTGTCCTTTGGAGTTTGAAATTTATTTCACGGACGAATTGCCCGTGTTTAACTCTCTCATCTTCCGTGATATAACCGACAAGTTCTTCTTATCGCTACGAGTCCGAAGGATGGGAAGAAAAAGGGTCCATAAAAGTGAAGATTGGCGCAATGAAATAACGCTTGATTACTCTGCAGCTCAGGTATGACCGTATGAGAATTGAGCAAAGTGCAGTTAGCATTCCGATGGGTGATGTGTACTCATCGCGATGCTGTGATCGTTGAGTGTCTGTGTAGTCTCTACATGCTAGCTACGAGGATGTGTAATGCCGCGAGCGAGAGTTCGACGTTGGTGTTTCAAGCGTAGGCAAAAGTGTACCAGTATTAATTTTTCCGAGAGAGAGAGAGAGAGAGCTGCTCTTTCTCGTACAGAGAGCCCAAGCTAACTGGTTCAGTGGAACTTCCTGGTTGTTCAAGGTTCTTCACTTGTGTACGTTCATACTGAAGCAGTGTCCAAGATGCAGCTTGCCGATCGAGCGCGCCATTAAATTTGTTGAAAACTGGAATAACCTCATTCTGTGCGATTGCCCTGGCGTTGCGTCCATTTATACTATGCCTTGATTGATTGATCGTGGGCTGATCCTTGACTTGTTTTCAGATATTATCGCTGTGGATCTCTTTGGAATTAACTCGCGCGTCGTTTTCACCGGTTTCGCCTGCTTGCTAACCGGTAAGACTCTATCTGAAGTTATCAGTAGTTCTTGAAAGTCCGATCGATTGTCAGTTCTCAAAAAGAAGAACGGTAGTGTGAGTGGTGTTCGCGCTTGGACGTTGGCCGAACGAAAATCTGTCACGCTGCGTAAACTCAAGTCGCGCATGTCGACACACAGTAGCAGCTGCAGACCGTAGAGTTCTTAAGGTGTTTTTACGTCATACGAGACTGAGTTGAGCAGTGGAAACAGTGCGATCCAGTTACTATGAGCTTATCACGTGGTTTCGCCTTGAGTCTTTTCTGTTAGGTGGTCATGTGACGTGCTGCGTTTGTTGTGGAGGTATGATCGAATTGATTGAATCTAACAGTTTCGAATTTTTGACTGGTTTTGTTTTGACTGTTCGGTCTTGTGGCTTTTCTTTTCCACGTTTCTTCTGCTCGCAGTGCAGCTTGTGGTTTGATCGCTTTGATGGTTCTTACTGGGCTGAGTATGTGAGCTCTTCATAGGTTTGTTGTTGTTGCAGAGAGTTCAGCAGGAAGAAAGCACGCAGAGCGCGGAGTGCCTGCGTGGCGTGGCACAGCCAGCGAACGACGTCAACATGGCCACTTCAGAGGATAACTTGGCCATGAAGTACCTGGTGGTGGAGAATCGCAGCTCAGCCAGTGATCCTTCGACACAAGCAGAATGGGCCTCCAAGCGGCTAGTGTGGGTGCCGCAAGAAAAAGAGGGCTTCGTCGCAGCCAGCATCAAGGCCGAAAAGGGGGACGTCTATGAAGTGCAGCTAGAAGAGTCTGGCAAGAAACTTACCATCAACAAAACCGAGACCCAAAAGATGAACCCTCCAAAGTTCAACAAAGTGGAAGACATGGCAGACCTAACTTGTCTCAACGAAGCTTCCGTTCTCTACAATATCAAAGATCGCTACTATTCCGGACTAATTTATGTAAGTTCTTTATAACGTTGAACAGAAGAAAGTGGCGCACGTTTTCTTTGACATTGGCTCGGAACATGCGCCACTTGGGAAAACGGTTTGGGTAGTTCTGTTTGTCCACGTCCCACATGCCGGAGTTTCACAACCGTTGCCGCTGACAAAAGGGTATTCTGACCATCTTAGGGAAGATATAACTCATGTTGTGGCATAATTGACGGTTATTTTTCGGCACAGGTGTTTTGATATTTAGGCCGAAAGTTTAAATATGCAGGAATGTGGCGCGGAAAGCAAGTCATCTTGTTTCCGGTGCTGCCCCAAAGGAATGACTCGGAAATGCCTTTAATTAGCTCACTGACAAGATCGTTTACTCATGACTCATGCTCATCTTCCTGACCTACAAAACGTTCGTTGAGAAAATACTACAATTGAAAAGTCCAAGATTATGGCCGCCGAAAATGAATTGTGGAGACGCTTATCAGCATACTTTCTGTCTAATTTTACAGTGCTGATTTTTCAGACTTACTCTGGTCTCTTCTGCGTGGTGGTAAATCCCTACAAGCGTCTGCCGATCTACACAGAACGGGTCATCGAAATGTACAAAGGGAAGAAGCGTCACGAGATGCCACCCCATGTCTTCGCCATCACCGATACAGCGTACCGCTCGATGCTGCAAGGTACCACCTTCATATTGAGTCTTTCTGTTAAACAGTGTCGACCCAGCACACTTGTTCGTCTGACAGCGTGATGTAATGTGTCGGTGATTTCGTTTGGTGCTAGCGAGTAGGTAGAGCACCAACACAGACAGAGACGCATCGGAATGTTGGCAAAAGCCAACAGCAAAGTGAACAAAGTAAAGAAGAGCAGATGTCGATAATGCCGATGGTGCCACAAATATGTCACTATACACCAAAAAGCCCATCACTACCGGTCACACCAACTCCCACAATGGCGAAATCCACGCTATTAATGATACAGTATCAAATGGGAGCTCGGCGAACAAACTCGACAAGATTGGTTTCGCATGTGGCGCACGCTTTCGGTGTTAAGGGCTGGCAAAGTGCGCCACTTGAATAAACCGATCTTGTCCAGTTTGTTCGTCAAGCTTCCCAAGTTTGGTGTGAATTTTCGGGGAGGAGAAAGAGGAGGTTGACGCGAAGTTTCAGTGGAAAGGTTGATGGGCGGGTTTCTGTTGATAAATAGTCAGGAGGATGAATGGTCTGTCAGGGCGTCAGTATTCTTCCAAGACATTCGAGAGGCTGGTGACTGTAATGGATTGTCGAATGAAGAAAGAAAAGGCAGTGGTGGTTTTTGTGCATAGGCAATTGACCTGAGTGTGCGTTTATCATGAAGAGCGGATAGTGTTAGTGAGGCTGATCTGAAAGGCAAATTGATATGGCGACAAATGTGTATTTTGTATACATTGGAAGGAAGGTTGCAAACTTGCGGCAGGTTTTGTTGGATGAAGCCATGCGATGAGACGGCAACAGCAATAGAGCATTACCACCTGACAAAATTTAATATTTGAGTGAGCAGAGGCGGCCATAAGGTCTCACAGTGCAGTACAGTACAGCATACCATAATGGGCTATTAATGTTAATCAGTTGTTGTGAATTATGGCTATAAAATATCAGGAGCGCCAACGCCTTTTTCGGTGAGCGAAATTTTTCTCTGCTGAACTACACCAACACCCATATAACCCGAAAAACTATTGACGCTTTTGTTCTTTCTGTTGCAGATCGGGAAGATCAGTCCATCCTCTGCACGTGAGTATATTCGGGACGCTGGCAAAGACTTCACCCAGATCGTTCCCCAAGTGGCGCACACTTCAAGCTAGTAACAATGGAAATGTGCGCCACTTGGCTAAATAATCAAGCTCGTCGAGATCGTTTTTTCAAGTGGCGCACGCTTTCAGGCAGTAGCTTCGAAAGCGTGCACCACTTGGGATCACTATTTGAGGGAAGTCATTTGCCGACGCCCATACTTTGCATTTCGTGGCTCCGACATCGATAGGGCCGGTACTAATTTTCCTATGTTATAGTGGTGAGTCTGGAGCAGGCAAGACTGAGAACACTAAGAAAGTCATTCAGTACCTGGCCTCTGTGGCTGCATCTAAACAGAAGGCCTCCGCCTCCAGTTCAGTCAATACTTCACTCCACGCGGTAGGAATCAGAACTCGGCTTTCTGGTTTTGGTACACGTTCAATAGTTCTCTCGTTCGTCGCCTGCTCGTTGCCTGAGTTTCTTCCGGCTGAATCACTTGCTCGAACCATTCCCTCCTTTCATAATTTCTTTTTGTCTTTTGGTAGCAGCATGTAACGTCGACCTTGTCTCAAGGCAATATCGTGAGTTCCCTCTTCCTCCAGTTCGGATTTTCTTCTGTTTAAGAAGGCTCTTCTCTGATCAAAGACGAGTGATTGACGATCTCTTTACGTTATTTAGGGGGAGCTGGAGCAGCAGTTGCTGCAAGCCAATCCCATTCTGGAAGCCTTTGGTAACGCCAAAACTGTCAAGAATGACAACTCTTCCCGCTTCGTAAGTCTAACCTTTTCTGCTGACGGAAACGAATGTGTATTTAGCCGTATGGAGTGTCCAGCGATCGTGGTTTGGGTGATTTACAGGGTAAATTCATTCGAATCAATTTTGACATCAGCGGCTACATCTCTGGAGCCAATATTGAAACCTACCTGTTGGAGAAGTCGCGCGCCATTCGACAGGCCAAGGATGAACGGGCCTTTCACATTTTCTACCAGCTACTGCTGGGAGCCACCAAAGAACAGCGTGGTAAGCCTTGGTCTTGCTAATTTTTTCGGACACTTATCATGACAGTCGGTCGGGGGGGGAGGTTTGCAAGTACACGCAGGACGAGAAATTATGGTACAGTAAAAATTATGGTACAGGCCTTGTCGCTGCGGCGGTACGGGAGCACGTACGTACGCGACCGATGCACAGTGATACATTTTTCGATGCTTTTCTACGGTCGAATTTCTATTTTGCCGTCCTTTCCGCCTGTCCCATAATTTTTAATGTACCATAATTTCTCGTCTTGCGTGTACAGACTCAAGACGTGAAGAGTCCGTTGTGCCCTTTTCCTACGGAAATTGTGCGTCAAGACTCAAGGCCGTGCCGAACATCGATATTTCGGCAGAATCACCTCTTGCGCCCAAAGTAATTCTCCGTGATTGCAACCAGTACAGAGTTAGGATGGAACAGTAATTGAAGTGATGTGTTTGGATTGTTGTTGTGATTGCAGAAGAATACTTATTCGAAGACATCAAGAACTACCGCTTCCTGTCCAACGGCAATGTTCCGGTGCCGGGTGTAGATGACAAGTTGGAGTTTCAAGCGACAGTCAAGGCCATGCAGATCATGGGCATGAGCAGCGACGACATATCTTCCGTCTTTCGCGTCGTCTCGGCCGTCCTGCAGTTCGGCAATCTGCAGTTCAAGCAGGAAAAGAACTCTGACCAGGCCATCCTGCCAGATAACACCGGTAGGGCACCCACATTTACCTTTCGACATCAGCGCTTCCGTTGAGGTCTACCTTTCTTGCATTGTAGTGATACAGAAGGTGAGCCACATGATGGGCACCAACGTGGTGGAACTAACCAAGGCCATCCTCAAGCCCAAGATCAAGGTGGGCCGTGAAACGGTGACTAAGGCTCAGACCAAGGAGCAAGCCGAGTTCTCCACCGAAGCCATTGCCAAGGCCTGCTACGAGAGGCTGTTCCGCTGGCTGGTCACCCGTATCAACAAAAGTCTGGACCGGACAAAGCGACAGGGCGCTACCTTCATCGGCATCCTCGATATCGCCGGCTTCGAAATCTTCGAGGTACGAGTTCGACAAAATCGTTCTGCTAAGTGACGCACCTTGCCAGTAATCTTGCTCAGTAAATGCGCCACCTGGAATACGATCTTGTCAAGTGGCGCACGCTTCCAGTGTTTTCGGCTGGAAAAGTGTGCCGGTTAAAAAAACTGATGTTAACGAGGGGCAGTTCGTTCTTCTATGAAACCTTACATGTGTCTTTGGTTGTAGGTCAATTCCTTTGAGCAGATGTGCATCAACTACACCAACGAAAAGCTGCAGCAACTCTTCAACCACACTATGTTCGTCCTAGAACAGGAAGAGTACCAGCGGGAAGGTATCAAGTGGAACTTTATCGACTTTGGGCTGGACTTGCAGCCGACCATCGACTTGATCGAGAAGCCCATGGGAATCCTCTCCCTGCTGGACGACGAGTGCTGGTTTCCCAAGGCTACCGACAAGTCCTTTGTCGAGAAGCTGTCGACGGCACCCTTCACCAAGGATCATCCCAAGTTTGGGAAACCCGACTTCCGGTCGGCTGCCCACTTTACCATCTCTCACTACGCCGGCAAGGTACGTCTGGTAATGCACCAAGTTCGCTGGCAGTCACGGACAACGGGTCTTGTTGGCAGGTGGACTACTCGGCCGATATGTGGCTGATGAAGAACATGGACCCGCTGAATGAGAATGTTGTGCAGCTGCTGCAAAACTCGCAGGAACCGCTGGTGGCCAGCATCTGGCGCGACGCTGACATTGTCGGTATGGGCGCTGTCGTCGGAATGGATACGCAATTTGGTGCCAAGACACGCAAAGGTATGTCATCCATTAAGAACCAAATGCTACTGTAATCTTGGGAGACTGGCAAACGACACGCTCAGAAACGCTTTGCCCAGTGGCGCATGCTACCCGCTAACAACAATGGTAACGCGCGCCACTTGATACAACGGTCTTGTACGTTTCGTTGGCAATGCAAATGTATGTTTCAAATGTATGTCCACGGTATTATTCTGTTTGATATCGCGTGGGAAAAAGTGGATGGAGATCACAAAGAGTTGTTGTGTAGGCATGTTCCGGACGGTGGGTGCCACGTACAAGGAGCAGCTAGCCAAGCTGATGGTGACGCTGCGCAACACCAGTCCCAACTTTGTTCGCTGCATCCTGCCCAACCTGGAGAAACGCCATGGCAAAATCGACGCGCTGCTAGTGCTGGACCAACTACGCTGCAACGGCGTCCTGGAAGGCATCCGCATCTGCCGCCAAGGCTTCCCCAACCGCGTTCCCTTCCAAGAGTTCCGCCAGCGCTACGAACTGTTGACACCCAACGTCATCGAGAAGGGCTTCATGGACGGCAAGGAAGCGGTCAAGCGCATGATTCAAGCCTTGGAGCTCAATGAAAACCTCTACCGCATTGGCCAGAGCAAGATCTTCTTCCGAGCCGGTGTGTTGGCTCATCTGGAGGAGGAACGTGATCTGAAGCTGTCCAACCTCATCACACACATCCAGGCCTACTGTCGAGGCTATCTTTCACGCAAGAACTACCAGAGAAGGTGATTATAAACATACGAGATGTAATGTCCTCATTCGCATCTCAGTTGTGTATAGATTCGAACTGGGAAAGTAATTCGACAAGAACGTTGTTTCAAATGGTGCACCTCTCCGGCGGTTAAACTGCGAATTTGCGCCACTTGGAAAAACAATCAATCTCACTGAGGTCGTTCTCCAAGTGGCGCACGCTTCCGGCCAACAACACCGAAATTGTGCGCCACTTGGGGAAAATCCCGTGTTGTCAAGTTTGTTCCCTGAGCTTCCCTTTTGACTGGCATGTTGTCTTGTGTTTTCAGGTTGCAACAGCTGAATGCCATCCGAGTCATCCAGCGCAACTGTGCGGCCTACTTGAAGCTGAGGAACTGGGAATGGTGGCGCTTGTTCACCAAGGTAAAGCCGTTACTGCAAGTGACCAATGCCGAAGAGAAGGTGCAAGTGAAAGAAGAGGAGCTGAAGAGTATCAAGGAGAAGATGGACCGCCTGTCGGTAGACTATGTCGACTTTGAGCGAAGGTTCGTTTCTCTTGGAGACTTTGTACCGAAACACCGGTGTAGCGTCTGAGTGTAATCTAAAAGGCAACTTGGTTACAGGTATGAGCAATTGACTGAAGAGAAGGCCGTGCTGGTGGAGCAGCTGCAGAACGAGACGGAAGCTTGTGCTGAAGCCGAAGAGATGCGCGCTCGTCTGGCCACTCGTCAGCAAGAGCTGGAGGAGATCCTTCATGATACGGAAAGTAGGCTGGAAGAAGAGGAGAACAGAGTGGCCAGCTTGACCGCCGAAAAGAAGAAGCTGACGGACAATATCCGCGATCTCGAGGAAGAACTCGAAGTAAAGAGCCGTCTTCTTTGCCTGGGAAATGTGCAAACGAAACGTACATGAACTTCATCTCAAGTGGCGCACTTTCTCGGTATTATGGGCTGGAAGCGTGCGCCACTTGAAAGACAGATCTTGTGCGTTTTGTTTGCTGGCCTTTCCAGCTTTACTAAGGTCTCGGTCACTCACTTTTTGACTGTGAATAAAAGGTCAGTAGATTGACTAAGGATGACGTCTTTCGTGTGGTGTTCAGGAGGAGCAGACAACCCGGCAGAAGTTGCAACTGGAAAAGTCGCAGCAAGAGACACGGATAAAGAAGATGGAGGAAGACTTGGTGGGCAACGTGGGTCTGATTGAGCGCCTGCAGAAGGAAAAGAAGGTGCTAGAGGAGCGTATCGAAGCTCTGACCGCCCAGTTGGCCGAAGAGGTGGAGAGGGGTAAGGTGCTGACGAAGCAGAAGCTCAAGCTGGAAGGCAACTTGGCCGAAGCCGAAGAACGACTACAGCGCGAAGTGGCTGCCCGCCAAGAACTGGAAAAGATGAAGCGGAAAGGCGACACGGAACTGTCCGAGATGCGCGAGCAGCTCCACGAGAAGAGGAATCATGTGGACGAACTGCAGATTCAGCTCGCTAGGAAGGAGGAAGAGTTGGCGGTACTGGCTACACGGAATGACGAGGTACGGTTGCAGTAGTACGGGTGCGGTATAGTACTGTACGATACAGTTCAGTATGGTACGTTTTCCCAAGTGGCGCATGCTGACAGCCAGTAACAACAAAGATTTGCCCCACTTGAGAAAACGATCTGGGCTGAACCTGTATGTCCGTTTCTGAGTTCAGTTAACTATTAGAGTGATCTGGGTGGAAGAATGACCGCGTTAACGTTGTTTGCTTCGGTTGTAGGAAAGTGCCATGAGGACAGCAGCACAGAAGAGTTTACGAGAAGTCACCAGCCAGTTGACGGAGACGATGGAAGATTTGGAAGCCGAGAAGGAAGCCCGCACCAAGGCCGAACGAGTCCGTCGCGATCTCAGTGAAGAACTGGAGGCTCTCAAGACGGAGCTGGTCGAGTCCATGGACACTGGTCAAACTCAGATGGTATGTGACAACAGCTCCTTCTTCCCTATTGTATAGCGTTAGCTTGTGAATAGGGAGAAGACTGTTGTGTCCTTGTAGGAAGTGCTGAAGAAGCGGGAGGACGAAATGTTTCGCGTCAAGAAGATGCAAGAGGAGGAGGCCAAGGCCCACGAAGTGCTAATGGCCGAGGTGCGGCACAAGTACAACGCCCAACTGGAAGTCCTGATGGAACAACTGGAGACCACCAAGCGCAACAAGGCGGCGGTCGACAAAGCGCGTCAGACGCTGGAAGGGGAGAACGTCGACTTGGCTAATGAAGTCAAAGCTCTGGCTGCCCAGCGTACCGAGTCGGAACGACGGAGAAAGCAGGCGGAGGCGCAGGCCCAGGAACTAAGTGTCAAGCTCAGTGAAGGCGAAAAGACGCGGGCGGAAGTGGACGGCAAGATGACCAGACTGCTTCAAGAACTCGAAGCGGCCAACTTGCAGGTAAGTTTCACTTCCTCATGAGCGTTCTTTCCCCTCGCTCTCCTTTGAATGCCAAAGTCAACAAAGTGGCTTCCCCTAGAGGCGCATAGTTTCGGCCGTTAACAATGACAACTTGCGTTACTTGGAAAAAACAATCAAACTCGATGGGATCATTTTCACAAGTGGCGCACGCTCGCAGCCATCAACAACTGGGAACGTGCGTCACCTGGGAAGACAGTCTTGCCGTGTTTGTTTACTGAACTTGCAAATGGGTTTGAAAATGCTGCTGTTTGTTTGGGTAGGTGGCCGAGATCGATCAGCGAGCAACCAAGGTGGAGAAGAACGAAGCGAACCTGGTAGCGCAGCTGAACGAACTGCAGCGGAGTCTGCAGGAAGAAGCCACCAAGAATCAAGCCTTGACCATTCGTATGCGCCAGATGGAAAGTGATCGTGATACTCTTCAGGTAAGAGACACATTACAACTATCATATTCAGTCAAATTTGAACTGAAACGGATTAGCGCGGCTGTCGTGCAGAGCTGTTTTTGTCAGTGAGTTGATTTTGCCCCCTTCTTCTACGGGAATGGCTGTCAATTTGTTGCTGAGCACGGCCTTGACAGGCGTGCCGTGGAGAAAGGACTAAGGAATGGAGTAGCTATAGCGGTAATTTGATGTTTGTTTGTTTGTTTGTGATCCAGGAGCAACTGGAAGAGGAAGAAGAAGGCAAGAAGAGTCTTGAACGGGCAGTGGCTCAGCTGCAGCAGCAGACGGTGGAGTTGCGGCGCAAGTTGGAAGATGACGCCCAGACAAAGGAGGCGGTGGAAGCCATGCGCAGGTCCATGCAGAAGGAAGTGGAGGAACTGCGCTTGACGGTTCAAGACGCCGAAGCAGCTCGTGAGCGCGCTGACAAGGCCATGCGCGCAGCACAGCAAGAGCTGGAGGATTCACAGCACGAATTGGAGAACTTCCGCACCAACTGGGCCAACTTCGACCGGTCAGTAAACATACACGTTTTTATTGGGTAATAGCTGAGAACTTCACAAACAGATTTGACAAGATTGTTTCTCCCAAGTGACGCAGGTTGCGAGAGCTTTCCCCTTGAAACGTGCGCCACTTGGAAAAGCAATCTTGCCGAGTCTGAATGCTTTCCTGAGTGGCGCACGTTGTCGATGTTATCGGCTGGTTGCGTGCGCCACTGGGAAAGATGGCCTTGTCGAGTCTATCAGCTTACGTTTCATTTCGGCGAAAGAGTTGAAACTGATGTGTTTGTGGTTGATTTCAGAAAGCAGCGCAAGTTTGATCAGCTGCTGGCTGAAGAAAAGACCAAGGCTGACAAGTTGGCTGCCGAGAAGGATCAAGCCGAACAGGTAACCCGCGAGAAGGAGACGCGCATCATCTCGTTGCAACGCGACGTTGACGAGCTACGGGACAGCCTGCAAGAGGTGGAGCGCGTGCGCAAGCAACAACAGAACGAGCTGGAGTCGCTGTACAATAACAAGGACGCCGCCGGCAAGAGTGTGGTCGAGCTCGATCGCGCCAAGCGCCTGTTGGAGCAACAGCTGGAAGAAATGAAGATACTCATCACCGAGCTCGAAGACGAGAACAGCGAGCTGGAGAATACCAAGCTGCGGCTGGAAGTCAACCAGCAGGCGGCCAAGAGCCACTTTGACCGCGAACTGCAGGCCAGAGAGGAACAGGCCGAAGATAAACGTAAAGGCCTTATGAAGCAGGTAAGGACGACGAACAGTAACTAGAAACAAAAACCAACATGAAAGCGTAAAATGAGAAAAACAGGCAAAATCGACAAGTTTTTGTGGCGCACGCTTCCAGTCGGGAACACCGAAATCGTGCGCCACTTGAGCAAGCTCAGTCAGGTCGTTTTTCCAAGTGGCGCATCTTTTCCAGTCAATAACGTCAATAATAGGTGCGCCGCTTGGGAAAAGAATGTTGTCGTGTAGTTTGCGGAGTTGAGAATCATTAAAGATAATGAACTAGGAATAATGTGACCAATTGCAATCAGATGTGGGAGGATGACGACTTGGTGTTGTAGGTGCGAGATCTAGAGATCGAAGTGGAGCAAGAGAAGAAGGAACGAGCAGCGGCGGTGGCTGGGCGCAAAGCGGTAGAAACGCGCATTGTCGATCTGGAGCAGCAGCTGGACTTGGTGGCTCGGGTAAGAGACGACTCGGTTCGTCATTTGAAGAAGCTGCAGAATCAGCTGAAGGAAGACCAACGAGAGATTGACGAGCTGAAAGCCCAGAAGGAGCAACTGGCGTTGGCCTGCAAGGAGATGGAGAAAAAGTACAAGACACTGGAGAACCAGACTGTTCAGTGGCAAGAGGATACCCTCAATGCAGATCGACTACGGAAAAATGCCGAGAATGAGCGCGACGAGTTGGACGCCCAGTTTCAGAACCTAAAACTCACCAGGTATGTTCGAGCTCACTACGAAGCAGTTCAGCGAAGAGTTATTTGGTGCTCTGTAACCGATTCTGCCTTCTTCCACGAAAACGTCTGTAGAAAAGCACGGCCATGCTGAAGGCCCTGTCGACGTTCTCGTGGCCTGTCAGGTTTGTGCCGAGCACCTCCTTGACGGATAATTCGTAGTAACTTAAATAGTTTCGGAAAATGTCGCAGTAGGATTTTGAAGGTTGATTATTCGTGAAGGTGTGACAGCCTAACATCCATTGTGTCTTTTAGGAGTGCGTGGGTAGAAGAAAAGAAGCGGCTGGAGCTGAAGATTCAAGAGTTGGAGGAGGAGCTGGAAGAAGAGCAAGGTAGTAATGAGGTGTCAGCCGAGAAGGCAGCTCGCGCCACTGCCGAGAGGGAACGTATGGCCATGGAGTTGAACACTGAGCGTGCCAACGTTCAACGCTTGGAGAGCGCTCTGGGTCAAGCTGGTCGTGAACTGAAGGACCTCAAGCTCAGGCTGGAAGAGTCCGAAGCCCAAGGCAAAGGCAAGTTTAGGTCGCAGATTGCCGCTTTAGAGGCCAACATTCAGAACTTGGAGGCTAACCTGGAAGCGGAAGTGAGGGAGAAGCAGGCCATGCTCAAGGCCAACCGCAAGCTGGATATGCGCATCAAGACACTTCAGTCGCAGGTAAGTGCAGAAGTGGGAGACCGGTGAACGAACCATACGGGATCGTTAACTTAAAGTGGCGCACTCTTGTAGCTGGTGACAATGGAAATGTGCGTCACTTGGTAAATTTGTTGAAACTCGCTTTCAAGTGGCGTAGCGCCTAAGCTTATAGTAATTGAAACGTGCGTCACTTGAAATGACGATGTTGGGTTTCGCTTTTCGACCTACCGACCTTCGGAGTTTGTCTACTAGCTGAATAAATACAATACAGATACAAATACTTTTCCACTTGCGAATTCGAAAACTAATGTCATGTTGTTGATTGTAGGTGGATGAAGAGCATCGCATGGTGGTGCAACAGCAGGATATGCTGGAGAAGACCAACCAGCGCATCTCCACTTTGAAGAAAGAGCTGGAGAATACCGAGTTGCAGTACAAGGATGAACGGGCGCTACGACGCAAGACGCAGAGTGATTTGGACGAAGCTAGTGCCGACAAGGAACGATTCAACAATGAAGCTACCGCTCTCCGCTCCAAAATCAGGTATATTATTTCTCGACTTCTTTCTCCCTGCAGTCCTACAGAATTGTTTCGAACGCTGGGTAATTGAGCCCTTTTTCTACGAAATATCTGTCAAGGTCGTGCTCGGCACCAACTTGACTGGTACTTCTGTAGGAAAAAGGCAAAATGGCTTGAACGCGATCGGTTTCCCAAGTGGCGCACACTTCTGGCCAATAATAGTGAAGAGATGCGCCACTTGACACAAAGGTTATGTTCTGTTCATTTGCCGACGTCCCGGTTTGGACACTGACGTAAGCTGAGTGCTTTAACATTTCCCTTTTTATACAGAGCCCTAGAGCGAAAGACGGGTGGATCTTCCGGCACATCGCGAGGCTATAGTACGAACGGTAGTCGTTCACAGGGGACACCCAATCATGGTGATGGTGAGTCGGGCTCGTTGGGTTCGTCGGTAGTGGACCCGGATGAGTCCATTGATGGTGAGAGAGACGATTAAGTTTCGCCTGAAGACTTCCGCTTCGCCTTTGTAAGCTTTCAAGCAGGACGTGGACAATACAGAGTCACGGCGCTACCTTGTTTGCTTCCTTTTTTTATTCCATAGTGTTCGCGGATAACCAGAATATTGGTGGTAACTTTTTATTCCTGATTTTTCCCTTCCTTTTTCTAGCCTTTGTAGTGCGACGGTCTTGAAGAGAAATCCATTGGTGCAGCTTTGCAAAGCCAGTAGTGACCAAGTTTGAAATGCATACGTCTGTTATCTGTTTTTCATCATGTTGATGCCTTCTAGTTATTATAGCACACATCTACACCTATATATCGTTTTACCGACTTTTACGATAAATTTAACATTCCTTATGGCCGAAGATTTTGGATTATTTTAGAGAGCTGATTCCTTAGGAGTGCTGGTTTCAGGTTGCTGGGCAGATGAAGAGGTGGTACCGCTAGTCGTTCGATGCTTGTCCCATGGTCCTCTGCGTATAGTTAGAACTCGCCTTGCTTCGTGACGTCCATTTGTCCGGAATCTTGATTGCTGAAGAACTGATCGGTGTCTCCCACCTGTTTCTTGCTCGAGTAACCGTTACCCGGAAGATGGAGCAAGGTGATGCTACCATTCGACCTCAACACTTTTACTTGGCTGACAAGCGGATGGAAAAAGAAGCTCTTACAACATCTGAAAGTGGAGATACAGGAAAGCAACCGTCAGAATTCGATCAGATCTTTGGGGAAGACCCACTAGACTTCCTGATGTCACCGTTTGCCATGTCCATCTATGAAGCGGAAACGCATCGCGCAGAGATCGAGCGACATGGGAAGGTAGCAAAGAAGTACATCCCGCCACCACAGAGTTTCACATTTGACGAGCTATACGAAAGAGTATCCGAACAGTGGACCGAGCGGACATGTAAGTAAAAAGGTCTATTTAGTCGGTTGGGAGCTAGGCACACATACTGCGCCAGATCGCTTTCCCGCTCGCGCAAGTTGCCTGTGCTATGGGCTGTAAACGTGCGCCGAATTGGAAAACCGATCTTGTCGAGTGTTTCCAACTGGCGCACGCTTGCATTCACCAACACTGATAACGTGCGCAACTTAAGAATGCAATCTTGTCGATTTTGTTTGCCTTGTTCCTAGTTTCGGAAGAGTGCAACGTAGTTTAACTAGTAAGTATCACTTTTTGTCTTCCAGGTCCTGCGGAACATTACTTTAGAAAGTTTCTGAACGCTCACGTCAAGAACGCTGTCGATCATACTTTCAAGGAAGCAGAGAGCCAGCGTATTGCTGATGACCATGTGCGTAAGTAAACCGTTAAAATTCAACGTTCTTTCGCAGCTGCAATTGTTACGTTTTGTTCACTTCTCTGATGAGCTTCCTGTCTGAAAATCTAGCGTACCTTCAAGCTCTTCTGTCCATTGGATCACATCGCCAAACATCTCTGGAAGTATGTACGAGTTTGCAACCTCAACAACCCGAAAGTATATTCCAGTCTCATGGCTGTCAATTTATTGACAGGAATAATCCGCGACATCCCGAACGACTCGGTATGGACGATCAAGAAATACCGATGTTCAAGGAGTACTTCGACCATTTGTAAGTTTTCACTCTCATACATCTACTGATCACCCGGAAATCCATCTGAATCTGTGGCTGTAGCCCGCGTCCTCAGCCTGCACTTTACCTGATGTACACCAATGAGCAGGCGGCTCTAGTTATTCAGAAACACTGGAAAGGGACTTTGGTAAGAACCTACACTGGACGTTGGCAAACCAGATCACCCAGGTTGTTCACCCAAGTGGCGCATGCTCTCAGTCGATAACAATGTAAACGAGCACCACCTGTAACCACGGTCTGGGTGGAATCATTTGCCGACGCCTACATGCTTTAGCATCTGGCATGGTTGTCACAGTTTCGTGGCGAGTGTTGGAACCTCCATACTTTGGCTACAGACTCGGCGACGTCCAGAGATCAGAGCCTTGAGGAAGCACATCGCGGCAGCACGTATACAATACTGTGATCCGCGAAAACTGGTCGAAGACCTGTGGAACCGCAAAATTCCCGCTTTACACCTTGGCGATGAACACAGCACAAACAAGCTAACTCATGACGAAAAGACGCACTTGAAACCCCTTTCTCTTCGAGCGAACTCAGAAGGGAAGCCTCCGGCTCTTCCGGCTTTTCTGAACGAAGCGAAGCAACTAGCCGAAGAGGCATTCAGAAAAGCGGAAGACACCTGCGATCACCGGTTACCTTCGCAGAGCGATTCTGAAACGGAAGAGAAAGATAAAGCGAAGTTTGACGGCGAGAAGGCTCCTTTGGATGGGTCTTCGTTATCGAACCAGGAGAAGCCAGAAGAAGGTACGAATCCAGGCCACGCAGCCGGAAGTACGACGCCCGGAGGTACCAGAAAGTCTCTTTTACAAGGGGCAGCGGCTGCAACGACAGCTCTTTTTACTCCCCTACCGGAACTGAAGGCTACTAAAGATAGACAAGCTGATGCAATCGGCAAGAAGCCATCCAAGCTGAATAAATTAGCGAAATAGCTGTTACGGTCCTTGAAAATTCTCTGGGAGATGGGCAAATGAACGGAACCAGATCGCTATCTCAGGTAGCGCACGTTTTCGTTTTTAGTAGATGAAGGTGGGCGCCGCTCGTGAAATCGGTCTGGGTCAGTTCATTTGCCCACTTCCCATCCACAAAGTGTAAGTAAATACGGCCCAGTGTACTCGGTACTCGAGCAGCGCGATGCAAAAATGCAAAAAGACAAGAATGCCAAAATAAACGATAAAGAGTTCTGCGGAAATATCTCTTTCGCGTTGAAAAAATTCCTCTTGTGTGCACATAACACCATACTTCGATATCATCATTCATTAGTAAAGGTTGGACGTTCGACAAACTCTTCCGGATCGTCATCTTCCTCACACACCGACTTGTAGAAACCATGAGGGAAACAGAAATCAGAGCCTTAAAAGACGATCTTCACGGGTCTCGGCCAACGCCGCTCCCCGTCAAACATGCTTTCCTCTTTCGCGTCAGAGGTGCCAATGAGAAGTCCAACCAAGATGATTCTATCGAACTGACTTCTTTCCAGAAAATTTTCAAACAGCTCTGCTTCTATCAATATTGGAAAAATATCGTGTACGTCGATTTTATGGTTGGCGTCGAGTCTCAGTATTGAGCGAGGCACTTCGTGCAAAACGATTCGGTGCCTTCGCGTATGCGGCGCACCCGTTTCTTGAAGTTTACTGTATGCTATCCCGAAATTCACGTACGTCACTGTTATGGCCACCGTATGAGAACTCTTTCTCTAGTTCTACACTCTGAATGGAGTGACGTACGTGAATTTCGGGAGAGTATACAGTAATGTTATGTTATCGTTTATTACAGGACGTAACATACCATTTCTGTCGTGTCATTAGGAATCTAAGGACTAAGAAGTCAGAATGTCTAAGGTTCTTCTTCCAGCTTTCTTCATTCTTTCGACTACCAAGGATCATCATCGTCTGTCTAATCGAGATTGTCTTGATAATTTGTGGAACTTCTTTCCTGGTATTGTTGTTAGGATCAGTCGCTGCGTGTGGCCGTGAGGAGAGTTGCTTGGAGCATCGCAGAATCCCAGCTGTAGACTGTGAGTCTGTGACTGAAGATGGACGAGCAAGAAGAGTCGAATGGAAGCGAGCGTGCCAACGGGGAATTATCTGAAGATCAAGGCGTTGAAGAAGTAGAGTTGGACGAGAGCGTGACGCACAGAGAGCCGAGCTACAGCAATTCTACGACGTTTGGAGGGTAATCATAACTGATAACAGCTCACCTTCGTCAGCAAAATTGGCTATTAGGAGCCCAGTGTGACTTATTTTCTTCCCGTTTTAGGTTGCTTCCAGATGGGACAGGCACTACCGTGGAGGGATATGAAGCTGTGAACAAAGGACTCAACAAATTCATGCAGCCCAAATACTTCGCGATGCTCCTGTTTGCGGCTGCGGAAGGAAAGATGCCATGGTACAGCATGATCCTAATTTAGTGACGAACTGTACTGTCAATATGTCTAATCTTACCAGTGACACGGTTTTATGTGTTCTGTGAGATAGACTGCGTATAGGTACGTACAGAAATGTCAGTGGGGAGGGTTTTATTTACTTTTAGGATCTCGGAATTTGTACCGCAAAAGATCATGTGCAACTGCGTGTTCGTCATCGACCTCAAGAAGCTCGAGTCAGAGAACGCACTTTTCAAAGACGGACTGGGCTCCTGGATTCAAAACTGCGGGAAAGTAATGAACTATTTCCTGATGGAGGAAGGCTTTGTTATAAGGGTAAGTTTAGCTACCATGGTGCAGTAATCCATCGAGAACGAATGACTGAATCCACAGGAAGTCAAAGCAGGGACTCATCCCGACCAAGCCGTCGAATTCATCAGGCGGATCGACAAAAACGCCAGCTGCCCGGCCTACACCCGAGTTACCGTCGTCTGTTCCCAGCTGGGCCTCGCAGCACTACAGTACTTCTTCAAAGGACAGAAAGAACAAACCTTCCCCATCAGCTATTCAAGACCTCCGAAGAAAGTCCCTGCCAATTCCGACTCTAGCGTGGCGGACGACTCACCGCCACAGCAAAACGGGACCGCTGGAATGAGAAACCAAACCAGGTACGTTGTTTCAAGAGGAAGCGATCATTTAGGAACTGGGCAAACTGAACGTAGAAAATCGGTTGTCTGAGTGGCGCACGCTTCTAGCCAGTAACACTGAAAACGTGTGCCACTTGGGAAAACACTCCAACTCGACAAGATCGTTCTACTTAGTGACGCACGGTTTCAGCCTATAACAACGGAAACATGCGCCACTTGAAACGCGCCATATTGTACGTTTTGCTTGCCCAGCTGAGCCAGCTCTCACTTGTGGTCCGTTTCTGATGAACTTTGTCCAGGTCGAGGAAGAGGCGGTTAGACGAAGTGGACGGAGACATGTGTCGCTTTGCCAACTCAGCTTCTGGCCGCGTTCCTGTGATGCCTCGGAATAGCCAAACCACGACTGGTGCTCAAAGACCTCAGTGGACGGGAGGGTTCGTACAACATAAGGAGGAAATCTCTGCTTCGAACTTGATCCTGTACCTTCGGGAACACATTAGGACAGAGAGAGACGATAGGAACGAAGAGCGAAGGCTCCGAAGGGAGGAAATGGAGTCTCGGCGGCAGGAAAGACTGCGCGATGAGCTGTACCGGAAAGATGATCTCGCTCTTCGAAGGCAAGAGCTGGACCTGCAAAAAGCGCGGCTCGAGCTCGAGCAGCAGAAGTGGGAGGTTGATCGAAAAGAAAAGGAAGTGATATTAGGCTTTCTGATGAGAAAACTCACCGAATCCTAAAACCACTTTTTGCCCTTCTGATTTGTTGCTCTTCATTTCTTTCAACTGACAGCGTACTAAGCGTAGTTTTGAATTTCATTATATCGATCGAAAGCACCTCTCATCGTTATTATTGTAGTCTTCAGAAATCGTAGCGGTACTTTTACTTATACAATCAAGAAAATGTGCAGCATCGAGTCGAGAAACGAAGAGATATGAATCCGGCGGACCGGAAGAATATACTGTACTCGTACACGTACTGTATTAGCCAGCTGGAACAGAAGAAATTGGGGCGCGCTGTCACCTTCAAAGCCGCGGTGGCCTCACATACCAGCGAGGAACCGTACATGGTTGGATATTTGATTAATCTCCACTACCTTGCTTGGCGAAGATATTTGGCACGGATGTATTATTATCAGTTTATTACAAGGGTATTTTAAACGAGTTATTATGACAAGACCATCTTGTGGTCTACACCAAGCGTTTGAAGCTCAAGAAAAAAAGCAAGCTGCAGGGTCGAAGATGGCTCCACTCCACCCCTTCCAAATCTATTTCCTCATTCTTCAAGCCATGGAAGATCGGCTCATTCCTACAAAACAACGACAGAGCGTAATCTTCCCCTTGAAATGTCAGTGGGGTTTCTTAAGAAATGAATACCAGACGTAGAATTCGTTGCAGAGACATGTGCCGGTTTTACAGTTGTGTCAAATAGATCACCACAATACCCTATTGTATAGTGTATACCTGGTCAGCTCTTTCTTCCACCTTTCTGTAGCGGCTTCGGGCAGTTGAGCAGCTTTTCGAGACAGCATATCGAGCAGGGACTGAGGCAAGGTTGGGAAAGTCTGGTTGAGCTCTTGTACCATGTACTTTTCGAGCTCTTCTGGACCCATGCCCAGCCGTAGGATCCGTAGAGAAACGTGACTCCAGGCGGGACATTCCATGGGTAGAAGCTCGAATTCACAATCTGGATACCCGCTGGGCATGTTGAAGAAGCTGACAAAATGACCGATCAAGTCAAAACGGCATCTTCGGAAAGCAATGGTGGAAATCGGTATGTATGGGGCACCAGATATGCCCCCGAGTTGTTCGATAACCGATAGGTTGCGAATCCCATCCGCTCCTGAGAAATTGTCCAACAGAAGGTAGGACACATTGTCACCAATACGCCTACCGACTATATCTTCTTTGGCGACGGTCACCATCATAATGAGAAAGAACCAAGTTGTCATTGATTCAAGCAAAGTATAGTTGTTGGTGCATTCGATCCAGTTGAGTTGTAACACTTTTGTATGAGAGGTCACCGCTTGAGCGAGCCGAGAAAGGAGCCAGTTCAGTGCGTCCAGAATTGCCGATGGTTGGCGAGCAGCCATGTCCCATCGGAGTTTTAAGGCAGGAAACGACTCAAAACGGAAATGTGGATCGAATCCTGCCATGTATATCGGAACGTCCATACGGACAACGCCTTGCAAATAAATGGTAGACAGCTCTCGAAGCCATTCCCGTGACACCCTGGAAGTCAAATCAGCCGTAACTTCTTATACAGCAGTATGCTGCTAAAGGAGCTCTGTCTGCTGCACACAGTACGCAGTGTCGAACAAATTACTGGTATAATCCCGTAATGCCAGTAGCGGAGAGACCCCCTCTAGTCTCTCCGCTACTGGCAGTAGCAAGTACCTCGTACCGCTTCTGCGATACTTGTAGATTAGCTCGTACTAGAAAAGTTTTGAAAAATGAAATTATTTTCCGCTCGCGCGCGCGTTACTTTGGGAAACCTGATGACGGTAAACAACACACACATGTAGGAAAATTATGGTTTGATCAGAATCATACAAAGAACGAATAGCCTACCGACGCAAGCGCTGTCGATGCGAGATCTCAAGCTCATAAAAGATCTCCAGCAAAAGTCCCACTGGCAGATGAATAATTCCATAGGTATGATGAGGCTCATCTTGTCGAGGTGATAAACCTAACAGAGAATTTTGAGAGCAGTCTTTCACTGCCATCTTGAAACTTGCAATTGATTACTGCCAAGTAAAAATCAGCCCAAAGCAATATCATGTCTCCATGCAAGCGATGTTCAGCTCAAATCCATTTGCTGACCCTATACACTTTGTTCCTCTCTGTTGAAGTATGGAGAGAAAATGTATGAGTAAAGAAGAGATAGGAGACTGTGCAACAAGGCGAGAGGGAATGGCAGCTTCACCGGCACCACAGTGCACCGATACACCCGATACACATTAAGCGTTGCTTAATAGGGAAAGGACGAACGGGTTGCAAAGAAAAAAGATGAGATGAGTTTAAGGTCTCTATCTCACACTTCGTGAACTGTCGAGTGACCACTCAGTCTGACTCAGAGTGGCTTGGCTACTCTGACTACTCTCTCCTTCTTGAGCGGCGATTGTGCCCTCCGTCAGGACAAAATAGAGGGGAAGTTGCTCTTGCCTGAGAGTTTACCAGCCTTGCAAAACTGCATCTGTGCTTCTCTGCATCTGTGGTTCTCTCTTCAAGACCGCACCACAACGGCTAGAGAAAAAGAGAAAAAGAAGAGAAAGATCAGTAATAAAACGTTACCACCAGTAATTTGGTTATGGAACAAAGGCGGCGAACAAGATGGCGTATTGCTAACGTCACGTAAAAGCTTAAGAAACGCGAGCAAAAAGTTTAGCCGTCTATCTCACCATCCAAGGACTACTCACAACGGGGCGGCGACCCCGGACTGCTGACGGGAGAGTAATGGGGAATATCCCGCCACATTTTCTCCATACTCTCAAGGGGAGTGAGATGACGTCGAGTCAACTCAACATTTGAAAGCTTATCTACGACGACTGGCGTCAAAGGGTTTGGATCCAAGTTTGGCGGCATACCTTGCGTCAAGTGGTACAGCTGATGTGGGTACGCCATCGGAGAGTACTGGTTATTATACTGACAGGGTGTCGCCATCGGCTGGTTGCTGATCTCCATCCCGTAACTCTGAGACGGCTTCTCATATGACTACAAAAGACACAAGTCCTTATTAATTCTTCCCAAATTAAAACATCTGAGAGCTCAGAGCTCAGCAAAGAAATCGTAAAGATTGTTTTCCCATGTGGCACACCTTCTTGATGTCCCTGGCTGGATGCGTGCGCCACTTGGTTAAACGATCTCGACGAGTTTCCCAAGTGGTGCACTTTCTCAAGTGTTGTTCATTGAAAGCGGGCGCCACTTCGATTAACGATCTGGCCGAGGTTGATTGTTTTCCCAAGTGGCGCACCTGCTCACTGTTCTTAAACGAAGAGTACGCCAGTTGGGAAAACTGGTCCCTCGAGCTACCGTAGAAGGATCACGAAATATGTCTTCCCATACCTTGTTGTTGGTCTTGCTGGCCCCGTAAGCATATCCACCCTGAAGATCCGAACCTCCGGCCAACATGCCCTGACTTCTCATGTCTGCAAAGAAACCGAGAGACTTCAGGTGTCGCTCATTTGCCACCGCGAAGATCAAAGTCACTTACACGGGTCATTACTGAAGGCCGAGACGTTTCCCGCCACATACGCCGCGCTATTCTGTAGCTTATCTCCGACAGCCAGATCCTGGCCGTAACTGCTCGAGTAGCTGTTACTGAGACCAGTGTTGGTCCCTTTGGAGTAGCCGCCGCTAATGTTGGCAGCGGGGGTGGTGTACATCTGTGGGTTGTTGCTGTATGGGTGGTAGCCCGGCGTCATGCTGGGTGGTGAGTAGACGTAGTTCTGCCCAGTGAGGCCGTAGCTCATGCCGTATGGCTGACCGGCCAGTTGTTGTTGGGAAACCTGAGCCGTTCCTTGGACATTCTGCAAGGCTTCGACACCACGACGGACTTGGTCGGGAGTGGAATACCCGAGGTTGGCGGAAGTATCACGGAGACCGGAAAGGCTGTTCTGGTAACTCTGGTAGTCTTGCAGACTTCCCATCTGCGAAAAAAGAGCAGCTCATATTATTTTCCGAATACTTTGCGCTTGACTTTGAATCTATTCATTATCTTTTTCGAAATCTTCTCTAACTGCAAACTCAGCAGACTATTTGAGAACTGGCAAACAATCTCGAGGATATCATTTTTCTAGGTGGCGCAATCTTTCGGCCAATAACACTATAAAGGCGTGTCACTTGGTAAAGCAACCAAGCTCGACAAGATTGCTTTTAACAAGTGGCGCACTCCTCCAGCCATAAACGTTGAAACGTGCGCTAGTTGGAAAACGATCTTGTCGAGCTATTTTGCCGAGCTGCCATGTCTTGAATTAATTTCCCGTTTTAAACTGGGCTTACCGTCGGTGTCTGCAGTCCGCCATATCCAACTGAAGGAGGAAAGGTTGACGTTCCGAAAAGACCTTGATTGCCGTTGGGACTTCGTGGAGTCTGATGGATTGTGTTGCCCATTCCACCTCCGCTCAAATTAGCTGTAAAAATGATCACTTGTATCTGCCGGAGTCCCTCCAACTTACTACGATACCCGAAACTACGAAATACAGCAGGAAGTGATATCTAAAAAGAACATCGCTTTGCGAAAATTCGCCGAACCCTTGCTGGCGGTGTCCATGAGTTTTCTGGTTATTGTTGAAACCGTTACCCTGCGGACGATTGATGCTGCGTCCGTTACTAAAGGGGTGCAGCTGTCCGCCGTTTATCTGTGGACGACGAGAATCGTGGAAGGACTGTTGCTGTTGTTGGAAACCTGAAAGAAGAATCCCTTTGATTTCCACCATACACAAATTCTTGGTGCCAGTGCTGCGACTTTACCAACCCAAAATATCCGGAAAAGGACCACGGAGAATGGTCAGAAGAGATAACATACCTCGATCCATTGCGGGATGTGGGAGCCGTGCTCGTTGCGCATCACCCTGATCGCCACTTCCTCCACCACTGAATGATTCTTCCAACGATATAGCTTTGTCGAAGTTGTTCTGGTTGTTGTTGTTGTTATAGTGGAAGCCGCTACTAGGCTGATCACTTCCTTGTCCGTACCAAGAAGCCATCGCAAACGTGATCTGCAGAAATCAGACATTCAACCACCAAGCGTGAATATCCTGCAGAGTTTTAACGGAAACCATCCAGATAACTGCAGTTATGGAAGCTTACCTCGATGAGTATCGTCTTATCCAAATGACGAAACAGGGTCAGAGTCGTCGATGTATTCGTGCAGACCCGGAGAATGTGCTCGGTTGAAGATGACGGCGGCCTTTTGAGACTTGAGACTAGGCTTGTGGCGATCTCTTGAGGGAAAAGTTTTAAAGTTGTGGAAACCGCTCACTGGCTTCCTGTAAGAACTGCTGCACCTCCAATGATTACCTGCGATTCAGAAAAAAATAGAGAGAAATTTTTCCGCGCATTTGGTCGACTCGAAGGCGGTGTCCTTCGCTGCGCAATCTCGAAACTTCCAGTTGGTGACCAGTTAGCATGTGCATCACGTGGCACGTTGGTCCACTCTCCGTTTCTTGACTACACCTACCACCTGACCCAAAGATTGACCGATATGCTGTCATACCGCCCACAAAACCCATGACTCACTGCATTATCCAAGCCGAAAGTCGTCGTACTGTAGTATCAATATTTCCTCAAAGGACAGGAAGAACAAACCTTCCCCATCGGGCATCAGCTACTCAAGACCTCCAAACAAAGTCCTCGCCAACACAGACTCTAGCGTGGCGGACGACTCACCGCCACAACAGAACGGGTCCGCCGGAATGAGAAACCAAATTAAGTACTTTGATTAAGTCTAGGAGGTCGGAAAACCTATCGTACAAGATCGTCATATCGAGTGGCGCACGCTCTTAGCTAATAACAATGAAAACGTTCCCCACCTGGGAAAGTAATGGACCTTGTTTGCCCATCTCCGACTGGTAGTCCGTTTCTAACGAGCTTTGTCCATGTCGAGGGAAAGGTGGTTAGACAAAGTGGACAGAGACATGTCTCGCTTTGCCAACTTAGTTTCTGGTCGCGGGCCTGTGATGCCTCGAAATACCCAGATATTACCAATGCTCAAAGACCTCAACAGACGGGAGGATTCGCACAGCCCAAGCAAAGGCATTAGGATGAAATCTCTTGTTCGGACTGAGCTCCGGGAACCCATCACGATTGAAAAGTCCGATGGAAATGAAGAGCGAAGGCTCCGCGGAAATGGAATGGATTCTCGGCAGCAGGAATGATTGTGCGATGAGCTGTACAGAAAGAAGATTTGGCTCTTCGAAGACAAAAGCTCGAACTGCAAAAAGCGCGGCTAAAGTTCGAGCAAGACAAGTGGGAAGTTGATCGAGATGAAAAAATCGATATGGAGTTTCCTTAAGAAAACTCCTCGGATCGTACATCGCATTGTCGCTCAACTGTTGCTCTGTCCGTAACAGCGACTGTCTGCGGACCACGGCTGCCCATTTTCTTTGAACTACGAGGTGAACTTCACAATTCGGGCTGCAGGGCGGACCAGTTTTCCTACCATAATTCGGGCGGCGCGAAAAGTTGATACGTTGCTCTCTTTGCTGTATTGATTGATCATCGTGATTGATTATTGTATCGGTTGAATCGGGTTGATACAACTTCAAGCTTTTTGGCTTAGGCATACGCTCGTACCCCTCTTCCCCTACCACAGATTCCTCGACTTTGTGACATCTTCCCATCCTTAAACCTATCGCGAAAGACAGAAGAGTGGCTGTTTTATCCCGGAAACCAAAATTAGGCGATTTAGTCATTTGGAGCAGAAACCCGCGAATTATGATGGGAAAATCACTTCGACCGAATTGTGAAGTTTACGTTACAAGTAGTACCTCGTAACAATCTTGAGTTTCGATATACGGATGCAAAGCACCTCTGACCGTTTATAATATCTGTATAGAAGTCTGCATCAAAAATGTGCTGTCAAACAGGTAAAGTGCAGCATCCGACTCGAAAGAAGAATTCGGCAAAAGAAACATCTCTAATTTTTCAGTAAGCTTCGATATGTTGTGTGTCTTCCGGGTAATCTAGCTCCATGAAGCCAGCTGGCAAAGCAGGCAGATTCTCCTCCCTGCGCAAAGCTAGCTGGTAGCAAATTCGTTCTATCTTGATCACGCTTTGAAACATGACTTTAAGTTTGTTCATGCCGAAATCTCGACAAGCGCTAAAAGGAATGTTTTGACAATGCAACAAGATAGCTTGAGAAAACTCACAGAGTTTGAATACTGAGTCTTGCATGGCCGGATTGGAAGCGTGAGTGACCGAGTAGCGCATGAGTTCCCCGGTCAGGTCTCCAATGCCTAGAAGGAAGTCCTGGGGCGTCAAAGGAACACTGACCGTCGCGTTCTCCAGAGTGAGTCCATCTGCAAGGACGTAATGTCCGATTACGGAGCTAGGATTGTTTCAACTGAGTTAGCAAATTCAAAATTCGGAGCTCGCCGCTCGGTGAATAAAGCCGAACTAATCGATTTTCCAGGTGGCGCACGCTTCTAGCCGAAATCACACACAGCGTGCGCCACTTCGGAAAACGATCTGACCAGGTTCATTTCAAACAGCGCACGCTTCCGGCAAAATTACCTTCAACGTGCGCCGCTTGGGAAAACGATTTGATTGACTTTGTTGGAACCCATAATTACCTGTGGGAACATCAATGTGCTGGTTGAATTCCATTGGCTCAGTGAACGTAAGACTTTCTTGGACCACTGCGTGGTCGATCAGGATAGCCTTATCCAGGTAGTGAAACAGAGTCAAAGCTTCGATGTACTCTTGCAAACCGGGGGAGTAAGCTCGGTTGAAGATGTTTACGTCCTGTGAGACCAAGCTTCTTGCGATTGTCTTCAATGAAGAATTCCGAAGTTGCTGAAATCGCTCTCTAGCTTCTTGAAGCAACTGATATACTTCCAAGGACTCATGTGGATGTCCCGCGCATCGAATAAGAAGAAATATGATCCGCTTCTGCAAGCACGACATCAAAGCGTTATGAAGGAACTTCCAGCAGGTCAACCGGAAGTGAAACGACTTACGGATTCAATAGTGGTATCTCGCGAGTGTTTCACCAAGACCTCGTATAAGTCATTCTTCTCATCGAGCATTACAGCAATTTCCCGGAACATGGCCATGGTGGGCGTATCCGGAACCCTTGAGATAGGATCGGCAGCAGCTTCTTTACCGTAGTGCCGTCCTCTGTCACTGCTTGCTCTTGATCCACGAAAGCCTCCTCGTCCACGAGCACGGTACGGTCGAGACTCAGTCTTCTGATACTTCGTGTCCATTCTTCGCTCTCGATGGATATGCAAGCCGAGTCTTGTAGACGTATCCCACGTACTTGGCTGTCACAATTACGCGGGAAGAGTGGTGGCCCTGGTGGGGAAGAAGATTCAGAAGAACGAAAATATTAAGTTAAGCTTGAATAACTTAAGTTAGAATGCTGACGCTCAATTAACAATCAAATATTCTGACCTCTTGGGCCTTGGCTGAAGGGCAGATTCTGTGACCTCCGGAAGATCTCGGTGGGAGCCCCGAGGGCGAGCGGAGTTCCCTCAAAACTCGGTGGGTTAGACACGGCCATGAGCGCAAGGCGATGCATGGTTGGAAACTTGGAATCGGCAGGCTTGTCGTGTGACAAAGTTGGTGGAGATTGGAAATCATCTCGTCGAACCCACGAACAATCCTGGACTTACCACCGCGACAACTGTAAGCATTCCACTTGGCACTTGTTTGCCTGAGGGACTGGAGTTACTGGACACGATCGGATCAAGAGGTAAGAGAAAACGAAAGTGGCAGTCTGCAAGCGTCTTTCAATCTCTCTTGTTCTACAGGGTGTTACAGAAACGAGATGGACGAAATGGCAAGTGAAACGGAGCCGTCAGAGCACGAACAGATTGAGCTGGAGCACGATTCCCACTCTCCAGAAGATGTGGAACCAGCCACCCATGACGTCGTAACGTCCGAACTGGATCCGCTCAAAGAAGAAAAGTTCCAAAAGTTTATCTATGGACAGTAAGTTTAGCATGCTGATTACCGGAGGTGCTTTCTCCAGAAGTGACGTCTTGAACACTATGTGTAATACTCTTCTTCCTAGAGTGGTTGAAGTCGAAGAAGGAACAATTGTGGATGATTATCCTGCGATAAGTGCCGGAGTCAGCCGAACTGTGCCCACCCAAGTAAGTTTGGAATATGCCAGTCTTTGCCGTGACGAACGTGACATTGATGAATGATCATCGTAGATACTGGCGACTTTATTGCATCGAGCGTTCTGCGGACATGGCTATAACGTTCTCAGTACAGGTAAGCGAGTACACGCGTCCATGGTGTTCATATAGGTTCGTTGTGAACGTCGGAAGTCGATGGGATATTAGGACCGAGGACTCAATGGGAGAATCGTGAATTGAGTGTGCTTTTGTGCCTTTCCAGTGCCGCAGAAAGTTATGCGAAATGCCATGTTTATGGTGGATCTTCGAAAGCTGACTAAAGAAACGGACATCTATTATGATGGCCTGGGAATGTGGGACCAGAACTGTGGCAAAATCACGAACTACTTCCGCTTCGTCGGCGGAGAAGCCAAGCAAATCAGTGTAAGACTTTGCCCGTTAGAATATTCCTACAGCAATCTGCAGTTTTGATATCGTCTTGAAGCTGTCCATCGTTCTTTTCCATACCGAAGAATTTAGCCTTATGAAACGTCGGCAAATGAATTGAATATGACTGTCTTTTCAAGTTGCGCACACTTCTAGCCAGTGACAACGGATACGTGCGCCAGTTAGGAAAACAGTTTACCGATTTTGATCGTTTCAAGTAGCGCACACTGCTAGCTACCAGCAACGAGAGCGTGCGCTAGTGAAGATGACGATTATTCTTTAGTTGATCTACCGTTTATTCAATTGCTTCATGATCTTCTTATGCAGGATGGGAAAGAAGAACGGCAGGAAGACGTTGTGGCCTTCGTTCGTCGTACTGATCGCAACCTCAACTGCAAAGCCTACAACAGAGTGGTGGTCACCTGCAAGAAGTACGGGCTTGCAGTGATCCACTATTTCTTCAAGGGACGGGATGAAGAACCCTTCGAAATAGTGACGATGTCTCAGAAGGGTGCTCGTAGCCATAATGGCCATTCGGACACGTCTTCCTCAAACGCTGCCACACCATCTCGTACCGGAACGAAGCGGAAGTACTCTGGGAGCACGAGCACCAAACTTGGCACGCCAGAACCCGCCACTATGGACCAAATCATGTACTTGGCGAACGGACCTGACCAAAGCCAGGCGGTTCCTGTCAGAGTTACAAGTGAGAAAAAAAATTAATACAAACATATTCAGCATAAAAAGACAATGAAAATGAAAATAAAATTCTGAAAGTAATAAGGGCGGAATGGCAGCTCGTCAGCAATCTCTGATAACGTCGTTTTCCCGAGTGGTGCACGCTTCCGGCCAACAGCAACAGACGCGTGCGCTACTTGGAAAAGCTTGACTGTATCTTGCCTCAAGTGGCGTACGTTTTGGATTGATAATGGCCGGAAGTGTGCGCCACTTGAGAGAGCGATCTGGCCGAGTTTGTTTGCCGAGCTCGTAAATGACTTATTGCGCACTTTTTATTCCGAAAAAATTTTTTGTAGCTGTACAGAGTATACAGTCGGTGGGACCTCTGCACAATCCTTCATCCTTCGGACCTTCCCTTCCAGTGGACAACGAGAACGGAGACTCGAGCCCTACTGCGCTGACGACCTACCTGAAGAGCCATATCGCGCAGATAAGGCAAGATCGGGCTGAGGAGCGGCAACTGCGGAGGGAGGAGCTGGAGCAGCGGAAGAGAGAACGAGCCGAGGACCGTGAATGGCAAAGAGAGGAGGCGGAAACGCGGAGACGCGAAAGGATCGAAGAGATAGAACTGCGGAAGCAAGAATTGGCTCTGGAAAAGACCAAGATCAACCTGGAACAGCAGCGCTGGGAGCTCGATCGCAAGGAGAAAGAACTGTTCCTAGATTTGCTACGGAAGAAATTACTGGATGCATGATCTGACAGTCTTAACTTGAACCGATTTCATGGTGCAGGTGTGCTTGTTTTGTTTCTTTCATCTCAGCTGCGTCTTAGCATATTCCATAGTTTCAGCAACTTCTGTTATTCCGTTCGCGTTAAGCGGATTTTATTTTCCTAGATTGTAGGCTGTTCTTAATTTTCCGGCTTTCTTCGCCAGAACTAATATCAAGCGCAGTTGACCGTTAACCGGTGTGACCACCCACATCATAAGTTCGTATGACGAGATACCTCGAAGAACATAGTATGCCTTTAGAAGGGCACCCGCTTGAACGTCTTCTAGGTCTCGCGGAAGGTTTCCCTCCATGCGCTTTTCGCTTGGAGAGCTCGGTCGATCGGCGAGGTTGGTTAGCCAAAAACGGAATGCATACGCTGTGGGACTTCTCCTCTATTGTGTCGCGCCAACCGGAAGTTCATACTGTTATCCTGTGGTGGAAGAACCAGGGTGAAAACGGGGGTAGTGCGATCCTGTCCCTCCGGTGTATGCTTTGATCTCTAATTTCCTCTTCGCGACAGGAGCGTAAGTTAGTACGCTGCTTATGCGAGTGTGTCGACGAGGAGTGGTTTTGGCTCGTCGTTTTCTTCTTCCTCCGACTCTTCGTCCAGCCTACTCAAGTACATCCGGACATCCGGTGGTCCTTTCCTCACTTTACGAGTCATCGGTTTCATCTCTTCCTCATCCTCAAGGTTCAAGCACGGCCTTGATGGGCAACTGACCAGCGGCGATATTTCAATCAGGTTCGAGTTCGATAGATCATTGAAGAACTGCGCGTAGACGCACCGTAGAGACATCAGCGTCTCCGCCATGGCAAACATAAAGCCGAAGATATACGCAATCATCATGGTTGACTTCAGCACTTGTAGATGGTCTATGCGGTCATCAAGGACTTCGGGGAAGAATATGGCGGACCCGACGACGATGCCCGCGCTGTAGAACGTCGTGGTGGAGCCCAGCGCCAGGAAGGAAACGGCCAGTGGGTGTTGGCTCTTGCCGAAGGCGAAGGTATCCATAGTGGTCAAGACGCCGAGAATACCAGTCGTCATCAGCAGGATACCCATTACCATGCCGGAAGTCCAGATGTGTTTGAATTCAGGGTAGAAGGCATAGCTGAAGACGTTGAAGATTAGGAGGGTGAAACCGAAGATGAGCGTGCAGATACTCGCCCATTTTATGATGTCCCGGTAAGTGACAGAACGAGCTTGGGATCTGTGAGATGACAGCATTGACTAAAACCATACGAAAGACGTGAGGATCGCATTGTTTCCAGCAGTTTTGGTACTTTGCCTATGATGTATGAGACGTCGGCAAAAATTAACCCAAATCGTTTACCCCAGTGGCGCAAGGTCTCGGCCACAAACACGGGAAGCATGCGCCACTTGACAAACGATCTGAGTGAAATCAGGCGCCGACGTCCCGTATGTCGCTTACCGTGTACTCGAACTTCTGATCCTGGTATCCACTCTTCCATTTCATGCAAGTTCCACAACGCATCTTACAAACGATTTTTGTTTCAGACTGTTATCGGTTTTTTTTCGTTACAGCAACTCGGAAGGGGGTACAGGTTCTACATAGGCGAAAAATTTCGTTCTCTTTGAAGAAAAACGATTATGTGGTCAGTTTACTCTCTTCTGTTGGTATGACGACGTAGCCAGTCTGCTTTGAATACAATGCTATTAATTTTCTCGGATTTGCCAAACTATCTACTACTGCGCCCCTTCGAGTTGGACCCTCAAGGAGTGACTCGTATGCCACTGTATATTTGCCCTGTGTTTCTTCTAGTTGCAGATGAAGCGAAATCTTGTGCTGATGGACTGCGATCTTTTAGATACTTCCATTAAAGCTCCACCCTCGATCGGTCATCATCCCACGTGCCAGCTGGAACTAGGAAGAAACATTAACGTGTTGTTCTGCGACAGACATATGTTGGCTGTGCCGAGGTACTTACGGTAGAGAATGTTTGAGTTAGTGGATGGTACACATCCGGCATTTCGTGAATCGTTGGAAGGTACCTTCCATAAGTAGCTTGACTGGTTGTTTCGTAGCGAGGGTTCCGGGGCTTCAGTTTATAACCGGACCACATCATACCTGGAAGTAGACTTTATGACAAGACCGCTGGATTTTGCGCGTGGATTGATGGTTGATTTCGATCGTACTTGGCTCGTCTTTATGAGGAAGAAACTCCAGTGTCTTGGTCTCCAAAGTAGGGGGCAGCGTCTGCGATACCTTGTGGCCTTTGACTTGATCGTACAGGTGGTTCTCTTCTGGACTTCTCCTAATCCATGTCGGCTATAAGAGTTGCGCGCGGTGATGCTCGTTTTCTTTATGGGCAATCATGAAATGTTTCAAGATGGCAGATATTCACCTGAGGTTTGTAATCTTGGTAATCGTACTCCTGTACATGCGAGGTGGCGAAAGGTGTGGATGGAGTGCGATAATAGGTCATCGTGACAGATGAATGAATGTTTGTCCTTGTTCCCAGTCACATGACTGGGAGCTGCATAGTGCATACCACAGCAACAGAAAGCCCTCAAACGCACTTCCTGCTTAGAGTACGGAAACGACAGCTTTTTCGTTGTTAGTGGTCCGGGTCGTAGTGTAGAATAAAACTCATTAGCCGTCCCCTTGATGAGACTTCGGGCAGTGCATTGGGTTTGCGATGTCGGAAAATGAATTGAAGAAGTCCATTGTGTCAAGCGGCGCACGTTTTCATTGTCAAAGTCCAAAGCTGTCCACCACTTGACAAAACCATCGTGCTTAATTCATTTATTGACGTCCCATTTGACTCTCTCGTTGAAACGAAATACCAGATTCGATGAGGACATTTCTAAGTACTTTGTGTCTCCATAGTCGGTCGACAACTGAGGGATGTTGTCTGTGTGCGGGTATAGTGATTGGAGCAGACCGCATCTTTTTTCCCTGTTTTGAATTCTGGTTGAATTTAGGTTGATTGATCTCGGACATACTACGGTTCAGGAACGCAAGATATGCAATCCCAGCTTTCTATATCAGCACTCTTGTTTGGATGCGGAAGACCAACTTTCATATTTAAAACTCGTTTTGAGATTACTAAAAAAATTTAGTGTTTGCGCGAGTTTTAGTGTCGAGACGTTGAGGTTTTTGATCAACATTCCGGATGCCCTTGTCAAGCAAGAGATATCCGGTCAGTTCATGAAAATCGGTGGAGCTATATATATGTCGTGAAACTCACTCGAGGAAATAGACGGCATGTTTACAAAAATTTGCTGTTTACAACTCCTTTTGGAATATCGAGTTTAGTCATCAATGGATACAGCTCTAAGCATCCCTGCATTGGCAGTAGCGTTCGGTATTGATAGCGCTGTAACTTGCGGTGATTCCAGCGAATCGACCTCGTGTATTTCATGTTGCTTCAAAGCGTACTTTGGTTCTCCGGCGAAAATGAACTTTCCTGTCAGCCTCTGGCCATGGATGACACGGTCATACCACAGTGCATCATCCACAGGCATCTGGTCAAATGGAATCTTGTCCAAGTCGAACCATTCACACATCCACAAGTCCGGCGAACCGACATATCCGTTGGCGCCTCGCGTCTTTCCAACTCCATCATTGTTAATATGCGCCACACGTGGCGCTGAACCTGTCAGCTCAGAATTTGCAGGCATCTCGTGGACAAAAATATACTCCGTATTGGGGACAGGTACGTCAAACTGGAAGACGGCCATCAGATTCAGCTGGTCAGCTGCCCAGTCTGCGCCACTCAGGTATTCGGCCTCGGAGGAGGTGGCCAGTCTGATCACAGCATGGCGCAGGTCGTTGCCGTCGTGTTCAGCTCGGAACTCTCCCCACAGACCTGTGTAGCGCTGCATGAAATCTCCAGTCAGCCATTTGCACAGGAGAATTTTGCCTGTAGGGTAATCGACGCACGAACGGACGATGGTCAACAGCTGAACGAACCTCTTGCCTGCTTCGCTTTCGGGAAGCATATCCATCTTTCCACTGAGTGTTCCGAAGTATTAACAAGATCTGCGCTGGACTGATCACCAGAACCGGTAACCGCGCTGCCAGAACGTAGGGCAATGCAGTAGCTTAAAACGATCAGAAAGTAAAGTAACTGAAAAGTAGGTAGGTGTCACGTTCGAGCCGGATCAGACTTTGTACCTGGAACAAGACATCATATTCTGATACGGATCTGTATGCCACTTGGCTGTACTGTGCATCCTGGCTGATCAAACGGTACGAAACGTTGTCAGCAGTTATAAGACATTCCAGTTTCATCGAATATTAGGCACCAATAGGTTAGCTAGAAAAATAAACCCATTTTCACAACAAATACGGAAGCATGCATTGTACCGACCTTATTGCATGCGTGCACTACAGCTATGTAAACTTTTTGGAATACGGAGAAGGTAATAAAACTATCGATGAGAACCGCGCCCTAACTAGACAATTTTTCCTGCGAGGTAAGAGTTGAACTTTCAGCGCTTCGAATTCTTTGGTGAATTTTTGTACAATCCTGAAACAAAGAACCAGCGTTAGGTTAGGCTATGATCTAGCTCTACAAGATAATGAAAGGTTAGTGCGCGACCGGAAGTTGTACATCGAACGACAAATGCACGTTGACCACTTTACCTCTGTAGAGTTCCTCGTGTCCTCCAAGAATTGCGGGCTGGAACTACTTCTGCTCAAGGGAGGGGAATGAATCTGGGTGAATTCCGAAAGCAAGATCGACTCACTCAGGCCAGGAACTCGCACTAGCCGTCGAGAGGGCCAATGACAGCCTTCTTCCGCAAAAGACACGGGCGGACTTCCGGCGGCGGCTCTCGGAGATCTGACATCGTTGGGTGGAGACATACTTTTTTCTGCTAAGCAAAATAGAAGACAGTGGGAAGCTTGAGTAGAAAGTAGGCTGATAGTGAAATAGCTCGAGCACGGGCTGAGTGCCGACGACTAACGAGTTATCCTGCAAAATTTGCAAACTACCTATCAATCGCAGACGTTGTCCATCTTCACTGTGTCAAAATATGCGCCACAATCGTGCGCGCGTGACGCGTCTGGCAAGACAGAAGTTCCAGTGTGACTGTGGCAGATTGCTTCCGCGAAGCTGACTCCACAAAATAAATGCGTCATGGTTCCTTCAGTCCTCGTCTTCAAGGTTGTCGTCTGTTCGTCCGGGAACCGGTTTTTTTGACCCGTCTGGCTCCAGCCGCGAAAACAGTACACAGTGTAACTTTCGTGCCTAAAATGATGTGCTGTATTCGAAGTCGACTATGCTCACGTGACCACAAAGCTGACGAGGGGATTTAGCCAATGCTCCAGTCTTATTTCACAAACTGAAACGACAGAGAGGTAGAGGAGAGTTTTCTCTATCGACTGGGATGGACCAGGCCGGCAGAAAAAAATCCTGGAAGACATAACAGGAAGCGGAAGTGACGTCAAAATCTGGGCGGAACATCGGCATCAGTCAAGTAATTTGATTGTGTGCTGGTTGATTCGCTATTTGATTGGTCTGTAACACTACATGGGTAGAAGAGCTGCTGATCACTAGTTTTGATTGTTTTGTCAAACTTCGTTCTCTTTTCTCGTTTTCTCTCCTCCAGTTATCGCAGACATGGATTCTATTAACCCCTTGAACATCCTAAAGCTTTTGGAGATGGACTATGAACAGGATTTTCAACCCCACGACTCTCCAAGTGACCATGACAAGTTGCTCAAGGCACTCATCAAAGGTATGGTAGGCTTGTTGATAAGGTATACACTTGAAGCCTATCCGAATCCATCATTCGCTTGCAGACTTCCTGGATATTCACATCAACCAAGCTGGAAGTCCGATCTTGGCCATCGAGGACGATCTTCAGTACGAGCTACAGACCAGTATGCCGACGTTCCAAGAGTTCGAAAAGTCTGTCGCAGAAAACAACCTGTTGACTGGACATCGCGAAGCTGATTTTGAGCCAACCCCAAACGATCGCCTTGGAGAACCTGACTCAAGCGCAACTGAACCTTCTTCGCATGAGCTGTTTGTGCCTAGAATTCCCGATCCAAAAGTGCCGTCGAGCCAAGCAGCTGATCTCGATTACAAGAAACGCGCCGTACGATTCTGGAGTAGTGTCATAACAAAGGCGACGTAGTCTGTCAAGTGTTCAAGTCTTATTCAAGAAGGTTACCAGTGTGCGTCAGCTCAATGAATGGGAGCAGCAGGTAGAAGACGGTGGCTCGCGTATCGATAAGCTGGAGGCGTTACGACTGAAGCGAGCAACCTTCACGTTACCGCATCGACATCCGGCAAGATGACAAAGGAGCTTTTCGTCGAATGGTGCGAAAAGGTTTTCTTCCCACAAATGGACGGACATTGCTTGTTCCTGGCAGATTCTTGGCCGACGTTTGCCGATCAAGAAGCTGTAGAGGAAGTCAAGCCAGAGGAACTGGAGTACGAGATGATCACGATTCCTCCTAAAGTCACCGGCCAGATCCAGCCTCTAGATGTGCTGTGTTTTCGGATGTACAAAGGATACTTTCGAAAGGTGTCAAATTGGATATTTCTGAACGATCAACCTGTACAGGTTCACCATCGGGACGTTATTCTCAAGCTGCATTCGCTGATCTATCAGCAGTTCACTTCTCGTAGGTTTGAAAATTTCATCGCAGAAGCCTGGCATTTGTTTGGATATATTGACAGGTCTTACAAGTACGTAAATCCTGCGGAATTTTGTTTTGATGGATCAGTTGGTCCTTGCGACCGTGTTGACTGTAACCGCTTGTTGCTGTTGAAGTGTGGCTGGTGTAAGGCTCCTTTGTGCTTCCATCATTTTTACGAGAGATATCATTTCTGTAAAACTTATGTTCCATGATTGTCTCTCTTTACCATGTTCCGCCCAGATTCTGACGTCACTTCCGCTTCCTGTTGTGACTTCCAGGATTTTTTTCTGCCGGCCTGGTCTATCCCAGTCAATAGAGAAAACTCTCCTCTACCTCTCTGTCGTTTTAGTTTGTGAAATAAGACTGGAGCATTGGCTAAATCCCCTCGTGAGATGCAAAGTAGCGACAGCGCTAAAATTTGCTTCGCATTGCAGCCTGTCAGGCAGGGAAATAATACTATCCACGATATACTGTCAAAATTGACTTCCGGGACCACCTTCAGGGGAGTGATGAGAGAAAATTCACTTCTTCTGTAATGAACCGCTGTCCGCTTCTCTACCGCTGAAAACCGGAAAATACAAGAACCAATTTCCGTACTCATAGTACACATCAATTCTTTTTCCGGTACGATAACGTGTTACCTCAGAACAGCAACTTTTTGGTACCAGTATGTACAGTACAACGTGCGCACAGTAGCGACAATGACCTTGTCTTGCGCATCTTCCCTCCGGGCGATCATACGTGTACATCACAACCGATCAGAACATTGCTGAAAGCCTGAAATCTTCTGCTCTTGTTTCTTGGTTGTTCATCTTTTCCCTCAGAAGTTGTGAGTGAAGTTTCCTAAACAAGGAAGTTTGAGCGCTATGGAACACAGCAAACTCTTCATACTCATATTCACCACTCTTTCAGTTTTGATCATCTTACCGCAAAGCTGCCATGGAAAGGAAGCAGAAGCTATGGATGACAGCGACGACAAATCGCTCTGGACGAGTAGTGGAAAGAAGGCCCAGGATGACGGATATTGCTTAGCCGGTGACGGGAAATGTAAGCCGAAGAAGAAGGTTCTCGCTGGTGAAGGTCCCACGCCGCCGCACGTAGCAGCCAGCCTGCACGACAAGGCTGCAAACCAGATCATTGATACTATTGCTAAATACGCCAAAGATTTTACGGAAGGAAACTTGGACTGGAGGAGCTTGATACAAACGGAATACGGACAAAAAATAAGCAAGGCCGTATTGACCGGTGGATTACCTGGTGGGAACCCGGCTATGGGAGCCGCATTCAAAGTCTTCCGAACGGTCTCTCATTTCCTGCAGTACATAGTGTTTTAATATCAGCAAGCTGTGTTGATACCACCAAAACGATTGTGAGAGCAAATTAATCTAATCTCAATTTGGTATTTTAATTTTATTTATATTCGTACGTTGATTGTGCTGTGATGAAGCGATGTTTTATGGTTGGTTTTCCTTTTTAGATTATGAATTCTATGGAAAAATGGGAGCAGAATATGAAGAAGAACGGACTGAATCTAAAAGCTGCAGTAGATGAAATCAACAGTGTCATGACATCGGTAACGCGCGACAAGTGGACATTGCCGAATGGTTCTACCCAGACTGATGTATTCGCTTAAAGCGTGCGCCACTTGGATGAACAGTCTGGGTAGATTTTTTGGCCCACGTCCCAGTTGATCATAATGATTTATAATTAAGATCATCTAAATCTGCTTTATGTCTCGTCTGCTCGAAGACTTACGGTTCGATCTGATACAGGTTGTTCCGCAATGGATTCTGGCAATCCAGCATGCCGATGAGTCCTGCAGGAAGAGCGCGCTGTGCAAGGCGTCAAAAATCGCCGCCGATACAGAGTCGGAACTTCCACGTGATATCAGTCTTCTCCTCAGCAATGCGGCGGGCGCTTACCTTGATTACACCGGAAGAAAGAAAGGCGAGTTCATTAAGGTGGTGGAATGCTGTACCCAGACCGAAGAATCACTCTTCAAGAAATGTATGAAACGAGACTCGAGCAACAGTATCGGTGACGAGAGACTGTACTCACCTCCTGCTTCTCTTTCCGCAGGTTCCGCAAAATACACCGACGCGGCAAAGTGCTCAGTTGAAGATCTGTAAGTAGAAGAATGTGATCGCATGGCGTATTTTGGAGTAAAGAAGCTTTTTTCCATCCTAGTATGGAAGGGGCCAACCTAAAACCCGTGGATGTTTCACACCTGGACTTCTTGAAGGAACTGCTGCCAAAATTTTAAAGACACTTCATGACTCAAAGTATTGAGCTGTCCGATGGGCGAAATTTTTCCTCTTTCGCCTGTGCTTTCTCTTCTCAAATTTACCTGCTTTCTGCCGAATGGGAGTTCGGCACACAAACCCGACACGATAGTGTTTCCCAGTGGCGCACGGTTTCAGCCGATAACACTAGAACGGTGCCACCTGGAGAAACAATCTTGCCGAATTTGTCCATCGAGCTCCCAGATGAGAAGTCAGTTCCGTTTTAGCCGAGCAAAATCAAAAACTGTTGATTTCTATTGTTTCGTTTTTCGCATATGCTGTTAACTTAGGCCAAAGTTTGTATATACTTGACTAAATTCTTAGGAAAGAGACAAGAGGGACAAAATTACGGAAAATTCCCCATCTAAAACATTTCCAACTACAGCAAATAAAATTCAGCCAACTAGGCCTGATCAGTGATCACCAAAACGTGAGCAAAACTATAGGAGTAAAAAGTGAAATGCGGAATGACACAGAAAACTGAGATTCCCGCAAAAGATCGCTCATGGTAAGCTCAAGGAAGTACACCAATAATCAACTGACAAGATACCGACAAAATCTAGCTCCACATTTGCGCTGAGAGCAGGAGAATGTAAGTTAAAAATTATAAGTCCGAGCATTCCCGGTCAGGCTTGAACAGACTCTCGATCCTCATCGACAATTCTCTTTACCATCTAAAAATCGGAAATTACAGTACTGTAAATATTCGCTGCATCCGCGCAGTGCGTACTCGTACGTAACGATGTACCCCCGTAGGGAGTTGCGCAATCCGTGAAACTGGACCGGGGCTGTACTTCACTTGTACGATGACGTATGCGCGGACGCAGCGAATATTTACAGTACTTCCTTCACAATATCTTTCGCTCCTGCTATAAATTCTGAGCAGCTTACTAAGCTCGGGACATACCTCGCGGAACTTGGTCTTGTGCTCATCCTTCAGATTCTGTCTCAGACACGCCGAGAGTCTGCCGTAGACAGACATCAAGCGGTTGAGACTCTTTCCACGCAGTGAATTGGTGAGCTTCGTCAACAGCGTGACGTATTCATGCTGACTATTCGTCAAGGATACCACAACCCCGTCCTGCGTCGAAACAAGCGAACCAGCATTTTATGCCACCCAACAAAATTCCGGGCAAGCACTAGTAATCACAGGAAAAAGTGACTGACTTACATCTCTCATCGAATGAGTCGTTTCTTTCGTAAACAAGTCGTGGAAGAACGTACCAATGCGCTTCCTTCTTGGTGGTTCCACGAAGATCTTCAACATTTCGCTGGGAAAGATTTCTTGAACCTATCAAACGGAAGAGCAGTGATAATAATTATTATACAACATCGCAATGTCTTGGATTTGTGTAAGATTTAAGGAATTAGATAGTTCAGACTATGCATTGGACTTCTGCGAACAAAGTTTGGCAGAATCGTATCGAGAGGCGCGCGCTTCTGGCTATTGATCCTGACGAAGTGCGCCATTTGGGAAAACAATCGGACTGTACGAGGTCGTTTTCCCAAGAGGCTCACGTTTCCAAACAATACCACTAAAAACTTGCGCCACTTAGGACAACAATCTTGACAAATTCGTTTGCCCAGCTCTATTACCTCAGGAGAAAATCTCGCTGCTGGTTTGGTGCTCGTGATGATTGTAATTGCCGACCGGAACTTATTCCGCGTCTTCAGCACCTCCCGAATATGGGCAGGCATCTGAAGTCCATCTCCCGCCTTCGGGCACACAGCCTGCAGGTTGCACAACGCAACAACGGAAGAACGCTCAGACATCAGGGACAGCAAATCGTGCTCCTACAAGCAGAACAGATCTCGAAAAGCTTATCAACAATGGAAGCGGAAGTCTATTAATACTATCAGGAAGATAGTGGCACTCACGGTTCTGTGCTCGAGCGCCGCGTTCTTGAAGTCACAAGTCTTGATGGTGTACTTTTCCGCAATCCGGGTAAGCAGAGCTCCGACGACCACCTCCAAAATCAGCGGGTCGTTCTCCGAATGGATAAAGACCACCGGGTCGTAGTCCAGCATCAGACTCGGATGCCTGAAAAAAGAAATGATAGATAGGTAGATACATAAGTGCTCAATCGGAGGGACTTACGTGAAAGCGGTCCACGCAGCAGAACTACGGATCTGCTCGTCGTCACCCGCTCGAGGAAGACGCATCGGGAACGCAGCGTCAATAGTGTTACATACGCTAGCCACAGTTTTCGTCAGGAGAGGCTGGAGGATGGGCGTCAAAGGTTGATGAACCGAAGCGGTAACTGCTTGTCCGCTTGGCTCCATCCCATCCCACGCCGAGAAGAAATCCGTCAACCCAACCTATCCAAGCATTATTGGTAGAGTGGGAAAAGAACTTCAAAGAAGCAAAGGACAAAGCTCAGAGCGAAAAGTACTTTGTACCTCGAGCTTATCCAAATCGAAGTCGTCGGGTTTCTCATGCCGCTGCAGAGCGTGATTCTGCGCTTTCCGGCACAGCAAGTCCAAATCCGCACCCGTGAAACCTGAAAGGAATCAGTTTGATGTTTCCAATTGCATACTCCTATGGTATAGAGTAAAAAAGCCAGATCGTTTCCAAACGGCGCATATCTCAGTGCTGTTTGCTGGAAGAGTGCGCCACTTGGAAAAACAAGACTGGTAAGTGTAATTGTTTTCCCAAGTGGCGTACAACACAGTTGAACATGGCTGGGAGCGTGCACCACTTGAGAAGACGAACAGGAGGATTCCTTTGCCAGGCTCTCAGTTATGAATTTTCACCTTCGGTGTTTTTAGCGAGAGTGAAGGCATCCATCGAGTCGAGTTTCTTGATCCATTTTTGCGTGAGAGCTTCCAGGATGAGCTTTCGTTCGTTCTTGTCGGGTGCCGGAAAGTGTATCTTGGTATCGAAACGACCGGATCGAAGTAAGGCTGGATCGAGCACATCTTTGAAATTCGTAGTGGCCAAAGCAAGAACGGTACCTCGGTCCGTCACACCATTCAGCAGAGTCAGTAAGGTGCTGACCATATTGAAGTTCACACTGTCATTCTCGGAAGTCGTTCTGCAATGGACGATGTATTCCATTGTATTTCAAGCACTGTAACAGGTGTGGAAGAACCTACCTTCGTCGAACAAGCCCATCCAGCTCGTCCATGAAGATGATGGAAGGACTGTTTTCGCTTGCCTATCGAATTGTAAAGAATACAATCAAAATTTAACCACTTCGCTCAAAGACTTGTTGGACTTTTAATCCAAGTTTGAGGTAGAGCAAGAGAGAAATTACATGCTGGAAGACGGCACGCAAGTGGCTTTCGCTTTCACCAACCCACTTGGTCAAGAGCTCCGCGCCGGAAATGATGTAGACCGGTATAGATCGCGACAGTCCTCGTCCACATTCATAAGCCAACGCTTTCGCCATCAAAGTCTTACCCGTCCCTGCAATACAAAACAGTCAGAGATGCCGCAGTAAACAAAACGGGATGTGGACGAATGAATTCACTAAGATCGTGTTCCAAGTGGCGCGCTCTCTTGGACAATAACAATGAACACGTGCGCCACTCAGGAAAACGATCTGGTTCAGTTCACTTGCCAACCTCCTAATACTTACAGCCTGGGCCGACATAAACGAACGCGAGATAAAAACGAACTTACCTGGAGGACCCCAGAACAAGGCCCCTTTAGAGACCTGCACGGCTTTCACTGGCTCAGAAGCCGCTTTCTTGGCTTCCGCTTGGTGAATCAAGCGTCTGAAGGGCGCAATGACGGAGCGTCGAAGTTCTTCCTTGACCGAGCCGTATCCTCCCACAGTCTCGAATGAAATCTACCGAAGAAATGGATCGGAACTGAGCGTGATTGAAAAATCTGCTGAAGGCTAGTGGAGCTTGAACTCACCGATCCTTCCTCCGGAAAGTAGATGTTCGGCTCGAACGAGTTTGTGAACACGGAGGGACCTGCTTTCGACGCAGAGTTCGTGCACTTCATCTTCTTCTTCTTTGGCGGCAAAGTCTCTGATCCACTTCGAGAAGATTCTGCATCAATGACAGGCAGCTCGACGTGGTCGAAACTATGAGGTCGACCTGGACGATCCGGGTTGCGACGCGGCTTCTGTCTGTTGCCTCTGAAAACAGAAAAACCGGGTTGATTCTGCTCCCACTTGCTTAGACCTGTTTCAAGAGAAGTAGAACGTAGTGGCAGAAAACATACAAGCTCTACCTGAAAGGATCCTCCACTTCTGTCGCTTCCGGTTCTGCTTTGACACTTCCAGTACTTCGCAGGGAATACACTTTCTTGCGCTGTGGAGAGATCGTGGCTTCGAACTCTTCCTGCTCCTCTTCCTCACTATCCTCGGACTGGGTTGTATCCGGACTTCTACTGCTATAACGGCGACTACGATGTCTGGACTGAGAGCTCTGCCACGGAGTTTCCGAACATGCGCGACTCGTCGAGCGGAAGCCTCCATGTTTAGAGGAACTGTAAGATCCCCGCCGATCAAAGCTGAAAATCCGTAAATGGTGAGAAATCCCAGTCAATAGTCACCAATGATCTACATCTTCCAGACAAAAACTTCAGAGCACTCGAGTACTGGCGTTAGCAATCTTACGAGGTGTCGATCAATTTTTGTGGCTGTCGTTTCTCTCGTGAGCTTTTCCGCAGGTTGGTCGGCGATCTTCTCGGACGAAGACGATTACTGCAGCGGAAACAAAAGCAGTTTAGCGTGGAACACGATAACGACAGCCATGTCGAGTCGCGGACTTACTTATGGGAATGCTTGGAAGGATTTGGCGCGAAATCTTCCAGGCGACGACGTTGGCGAGGCACATGCACCTTCTCTTCGGGACTAGAATCGAGCTGACCAGTACGTTTCCCATAATACCTCTTATCTGGATCACGTATGTGGACTATAGATATCTCTCGACTGTCACGAGAGTTGGGAGATCCCCGTGGAGTGGAAGGATCCATGATGTACGCGTACTCCCTTGGAGCGATCAGAATTCAGAAATTCGGAATCCAGATTCCAGAAGAGCGAAACCAGAGAAACCGAGAATTGCGGTACGCATTTGTCATTGATTGCTTGAAATGCGTCGACGGCAGTCTCAGCAAGACTATAGGAGAGCCTTAAACTGCAGCAGTTGTCTACGGCAAGCCTGAGCCTACGGCGGATAGATCAAAGGATTCTCCTAAAATGTCGTTCACCCCAGGTGGTGACTGAATACAGTGACGCATGAGCAACGTAATGTGACGTCACTGTAAGTGATATGTTATATGTGAGATTATGGGATATGACATGACATATGACATGACCAGAAAAAAATCCGAGAAAAACTGGAAAAATTCCTGAAAAATCGAGGAAGGTACAGAGCGCTTCCAATGCGCAACGCAACGCCAGATAAGGAACGACTCAGGCACTCCGGCTGATTTACAAAGACTGCGATCGGAAACGCACTAGCACAGTCCAACATGAGCACAAACATCGGGACATCATATGAAAAACATCATTTGGTACTGGGTGATTTGCTCCTATGGGCTCAAGAACGCATCTAACAACATCAAGTTGCTGGTTGTAATGAGATGCATCCGATAGCCAACGCGCACCTCTGCGCACCCACAAGTAACGATTGACCAGTGGTCGCCTTTTGGCTGACTTCCTGCCCCTGTACAAGGAAAGAACTTTCACCTATGCAAGAGTGTGCACGCGCCTGGCCCAACTGATGCCATGGAAAAAACAGCTGGCAGCAGGTCGAAAACGGCAGCGTACATCAAATTTAGGTGGCCATTACCGCTCTTGGCCGGCTGCCAACTCTTTTGTCCATGCCGACAGTTAGGCCTGGCGCGTGTATAGTAGTGTGTTTTGGGGAAGAATTTTTGTTGCAGAGTTCTTGCTGTGTGTGTGTATTGCTGATATCTGCGTGAAGTCAGAGGAGCAGGAGTGCGAACGTGGTAGTGACGGCGTAATTTCTGACCTAGTTGATATACGGAACTACACTTGTAATTAGCCCTTGATTCTCCGTACAACTGGACATGATGACTCCATGTCATTGTTGGCAGTGGAAATAAGACTGGAATGTTTAGGTGCTGGTGGAACATTTCCGTTCATTCATCACGTTAGACCCTTACTGCTGATTTCGGCCGTTAGACCTCTAACGTACCAACTGTTGTCGACTTTGTGCTGTACGAGCTTTCACCACGACGTGACGGCTCTCAACATAAAGGCAAAGAGAGGCCTCGGCTCTCTCACTCGCGACAGTTCAAAGTTCAATCATAACTACTGTAGGACCCTATCTGCCGAAGTGATATCTCGCTTAATGTTCATCTGCCGCCCATGAGCTTCGCACCATGAAATACTCCGATGAGTGCTACACAAGGCTACATCAGCCGTTTCAACTCGCCCCTAACTGCCCCAGATGAAAAAATCGATTCCCGAACATTTTTGGCTATTGACCAAATCACCCAGTCCGAAATGACTTTCTTCATATGTAAACATTGTGCCACTCTTCTAACAGCGCAAACTAAACGAGCTTGCTCATATAACTTCACGATGTTTCCGTGCGTGCTGGGGTGTGCAAGTGCGGATCACTTCGCAATCTGTATTACAGTCCACTCGTTCGAGATGTGTTACCTGATTGACGGCTTTAAAACAGTGTTATTCTACTATGCCGTTACAATTATCGAGATTCACGTGCTAATGTTGAGTCTACGTGATCAGCTGACTGCAAGTAAAATCAATTATCCCTGACGAATTTCAATTATTAAGATTAAAATTCGATTTCGTATCATGGATCAATCAACCAAGCGTAACTTTGAATGTTGGCTTGGCATGCGTTATGGTGGCCACATGTCTAGGTGGGCATGTGGAATTGACAAGTGCGATCGATAACGAAAAACCTGCCACGACCGTTCTGCTAACTTATTAGCCGTAAGTATCAATATCGACAATACTCACCTGCTAGTTTTGCAATGTACTATTGGTTGCGGTTTCTTGGCTTGCCGAGTAGCTAGTGTTGCAATCAAGACTACGAAAATTCTCAAGAACCACTTAGGGGCAATGTCGGGTTTTCCAACATCAACCACTCACCGTTCATTTTCGAGTTTCCCGAACCATTCGGAGAATTCGATTCATGGAGAATCCTGGGGTATTCGGCCGAACTGAAGATCCAGCGGCGACGAATCATGACGAAATTCCGAAAACGCACTGCTTCTGAGCGGGAACTACTGGACTGATGTCAATTCAAATACTTGCTTGAGCGTTTAGGGCCTTTGCGGATAGAAAATTCGCCAAAACCAACGTCTGATTTATGAAGTCTTATACTGGTGTGCCGCTTCTGGTCCGCATAATAGAAGAGGGTTTTGTCCGTAGACGACAGAAATTTAGGTTCATTCACGCTCCTGGACGAAAAAATTCACGAAGTGGAAGTTGCGTCAACCTAAAAGCACGATAACACACATCACGGTGTGTTATCAGGCTTTGATCGCTCCGGTCTTAGATTAGAAATTTCAAAGCCGTTCCAAGGTCAAGAGGATCATTAAACGCCGATTCTTCGTTTTTAGTATCGGGTTTTCAGTATCAAGCGTTCTGATAAATCAATCAATCAGTAGGAAAAATTTCGATATACGAGATATCGTTTTCCACCGTAAACTGGTCTGCTAGACTACTCCTGTATAGAAGGCTCGGCGAAGCTAAAATAAGCCGTTTTAGCCGTTCTAGTTAGCCGTGGCTAAAAGTATTTTAGCCGCGGTCAAAGCAGCTGAAATACTTTCAGCCACGGTCAGAATACATTGTGCGTTTATTGATGTTGAGTCGGCTAAAATATTTTTGGCCTCAATAAACCAATCGAACGCACAGTCCATTTTAGCCGTGGATAAAATAGTTGTACCCACGCCTAAGAACGGCTAAAGCACACAAAACAAAACCCAACCTGGCCCTAGAGCACGGAATCTGGCCGCATGCGCAGCACTGCACTGCAGCTGTGCTGTGCTGTGCTGCAGCACAGCTGCAGCGCGTGAACTGACGAAATTTGTGCGGCACAGCACACCATACAGCAGAAAGCCATAGACTACCGCGCAGATGTACCTACCGAAACCTAACAAGAATTACAGTTTTTGGGCATTCGGACGTCTGCCGTCTCAGCTTTGCCGTACTTTAGGGCAACGTTCTCCAAGTTGACTACCGATTTCGCTGACTGAATTACAAACCACGTCAATACTTCAGCGTTCCGCGCAGTTGCACCAGGTCAACGTGCGTCTGCAGCACAGCTGCTTAGCCACTGGGCATGAAAGTCGTACAGCACAGCACAGCACAGCGTACAGCGCCCTGGTAATAAGCGCAGCACAGTTACAGCGTACTTTTGGACCTGCGGCCCAGTGCTCTACCTGGCCCAACCTTCCTTTGCAGGTTTCTTCTAATGAGATTCTATGCGTTCCTCCCTGCGAAACATGACTCCGAATCTTTTCCACGCAGCAGTCCAGTTTGTGTCTGAAATTCGGCTGTTGTTAGCGGAGCGATGTAAAAAAACCTTAAAATGAAAGCCTTGCCTTTATACTGTACGGGACATCCGCGAATGGACTTAGCCAGAGGAGCTCCCAGATCGTTTACCCAAGGGACGCACTCTCTCAGTCTATAACAACTCGTAATTACACCTTCGGCGTAATTACGAGTCGCTCCGGAACGACTTGTAATTACACCAGACTTAACCAACATCCCGAGTGAGCTGTGCTCCCCTCCAAACTTTCAAATGTCACTTCCATGACGAAGTTTCTCGCTACTCGTCCTACTGGTGAGTGTGTAGTGGTTCCTCCGACGTCAAAGATCTCATAATCCTCCGATCGTACTTACCTGCAGTGCGGGGCTTTCAAAGCGAGCCGTTACACCGCTTTCCTAACTGGTAAAAAAAAATTTCTCGGCGTATCCACCAAAGTAGCTAGTGTAATTACACCACGAAGCCAGCTTAGTGTTTGTAAGCCCTTAATGAAAACGTGCGCCACTTGAGGTGACAGCAGTGGGCTCTGACGCGCCTGATGTTCGAGCTCGTGCATTCAGCTCTCTTTTCCAATCCTGTATGTTTCAGGTCTTCTCCGCTTTTCGTACGAGTACCAAAATTGTTGTAGAGTCACATCAACGATCATGATACACCAGAGTTGGCAAGACCACGGACACGGGGCGAACTTCAGCGTTACAGTCGACCGAATGCTCGGAATGAAGTTACAATACAGTAGCCACCAATGCCCGGAGGCAGCGACGAAGACCGGCATCGAATTCGAAGACGGTAATGAATTCCATATGGTCTCTAGCATACATACACTGTACCTCTGCAAATTACGTACAGTACTTCTCAAATCGAAAGTACTTTAGAAACCAGTTATCCGTCGTAAATCCATCTTCAGTACTGCTGCGTCGCGAGAAAGCGCGACGCTCTCATGATCAACGTTGGCAGTAAGAAGCTAACGTTCTTCGCGGCAGAGGTCGAATACTCTGGTCGATCGCGGTCTCCTTTGCCATTTCACCAAGAATTCTGTCACACAATTCAGTGCTTGAAATTTCAAAGTTGCTCCCTCTGATTTTGGCGAAAATGGCGACCTCAGGTAGTGGCAAAATCGAACATGCGGTATACCAACCTAATGCTGAGGCCTGTGTACGTTTTTCTCAAATTCAGGTGACCAGCAAACAGCGGACACCACCCAAGGTGAGTTCTTCGGTTCAAACGCGGAAGGAGCTGGAGCTGAATCAGCCGCTCAAACAGGCTCATCCGGCGGAACAGACCAAGCGAGTCCATCGGGTGCAACCCCTACTCCTCCAACCACACCCAGCGCAGCTGCTGGTGGGTCTTCGGACTGGGCAGTTGGTAACAGCTACGGAGTAGGTGATGTCTGTCAATATGAAGGGCAGAGCTACCAGTGCCGCCAAGCTCATACTGTCCAAGCACCCAACTGGACACCTCCAAATACTTTGGCGCTTTGGCTGCCGATTGGCACCAGCGAGTGGAAACAAGGGACCACCTATAATACTGATGACAGATGCAGCTACGACTCGCAAAACTACCGCTGTAGACAAGCGCATACCGCCCATGCAGCGAACTGGACTCCACCGAATACTCCCAACCTATGGATGCCCGAGCAGTAGAACAAAAAAGACCTTGTCACTTCTTTTCTACATACGCTCTTCGGACAGTGGTGTTGATTTTGTGAAACAAGTTCGCAGGCTCGCCTGGAATTTGCAGGACATGTCTTGAAATGTCTGAGACTATGTTCAGTCCAGTGAGAACTTCAATGACGCCAACAGTTCATTTTCATCGGCTGATCAAGTAGTAAAAATGATGATATTAATACTATATCAAATACCAACACAACATTTCCAACAGTCAGAAGCTTCATATGGTTCAGCTTTAGAGAGCGGCTTCCGTTTTGATGAGTCTGCAGTGACCAGGACCGTAAGAGCACCATGCAGCAACCTGTTGAGCAAACGCTTCGGCTTTGGAAGGAGTTCTGTACCATCCAGCTGAATTTCTTCCGATACCTTATCCGGCGTCGGCACATTCATGCCGACGGGAAGAGGTGATGAGCCACAAGCAATCAGTAATGCCAAGTTAACACGGCAAGAAAACGGCAGTCTCTCCGAGAAAGATGGAAGTTTTCGAAGTAAACTCCAGTGGGTTCCCATTCGTGGACGATTTGTCGCACAGGGTCTTTTTCGAAATAGTACCGTCGAAGCGCTTGACGAAGAGAAAAAAGGCTTCAGTATATGGGATCCCTAGCTTGGTAATCCCATATACTGCAACATTTTATCGTATATAGAGTAGAGAACAGTACCTCACCTGCGAAAACGAGGGACGCCGGAAGACATCAAAATAAGCAAGAATATCCAGCTGCAGCTCGTGATGACTCGCAACCCATGGACGCCCATGTTCGTGTTTCGTCAGCAGAAGCTTGTTCCTCCATCCTCATCAGCCGAATAGACTGATCGTCGAGGATCTGTGGAACTATTTCAGTCACGCACGAGAAAGAAAACTGGAAAGAGCTGCGCATGCTCTGACGATATTACTATGTATTACAGAGGGAGTTCAATAAGTTTTAAGGCACAAACCACCTAAAAGTGCTATTTTCCAGAGTACGCTCTTAAGAGATAGACCATCTTCTCTAACTACTATCCTCAAAACATGAGGTACCTGGCACTCGCACAGAAGGAGAAATAATTTTTTGAAAAGATGAGATTCTTCTTTGCGATTTCTTCTCGAACTCGCGCATTTTCTAATGTTATTCTCATGTTACCCGTGCCCATGGTGGAAATGGTGTTTTCGAAAACTTGGGATAGATGGTTTTTTAGGGCTTCGACAAAGGGCAACTAGAGAGTAAAGGGCATACAGAGCGAAAGCTACCTTCTATCAGAAACAGAAACGCGGTGGAGAAAACTGAATTAAAAAGCTTCAGAAATCAAAAGTTTTTCTCGAGTCTTGACAGCGGTCCGGCTTGACTTCCTTCTGCTCAAACCAAGCACTAGACCTGCCTCTTGCATCCAGTGCTGGAGTAAACTCAAACGTCTACTGAGGAAGAAACTGCATAATATCTTCAAGAACGTGGAGCCTTAAAAAAACCTCCCTTTATATCATGACTTACAAAATTTTTCCAGCAAATGATTCCCAACCTAGGCTCTAATTTTGCAGCATTGTCCATAAGTTGCTCTCACTTTACGCAAAAATTTGCAGAGATCGAACGACCACAAAATTTCTGGTGAGCACAGCTTTAAAACTTATTGAACTCCCTATGTATTCGGGCCCGTTGTTACCTGCCACTGCTTCTGCTGCGTTGCTGAGTTCATATCGTGCCGGGAGTGAAAACTGACTATCCACGATGCACCTTCCTGCTCCAGGAAAAGACAACTGTACTGTTACACCCTAATCGGCGAGAAGAAGTCCGCATTCGGGGATGGTGCGGCGAGTACTGTAGCAGGAACGTTGCGCATCTCCAGAACATACTCCGCGATGCCGCTCGGTGGCCGGCGTATCAGAATCGCTGAGCTGATCCATCCTGTCTGCAGAAGCCATCCTCTGTCCTCGAAGCGCCGAGAAGTAATGTTAAAACCATCTCGCAGTAACCAGAATGGAATCAACCTAAAGTAAAGGAGATGAGGAACATTATGAAATAGTCGACCGGAAGTCCTCGTACGGACTTTTCGGACCGCGAAAACCAAAATAATGACATATTAATGACATACATGATGTACGGTACGTATGGCTGTAACATCACCCGTAAGACGGTAAAGTAAGGTTAGCTAATTTCTCTCAGAAGCTTATTAAGCTCCCAGACTCCTCCTCGAAGTCGAAGTCTTGCAGTCTCGATCGCGTTTAGGTACAAAGAATATCCTAGCTCCACAGCCGAAGCGAAGTCTACGACAGTGCTGATTTCCAGGATGGAACAAGTGTTGAGACGGATAGCGCGTAAGCTGATCCGAGCGTCTTCGAGTAGATCATCACTTCCGCTGACATGCCTCCGACATCTTACGCAAGCTGATATCCCGAACATCAAGCCATCACAGACCGATGCTAAGGACAAAGCTGGATCTACAAACCATGGGCCTGTTAGGATGACCGGAGCTGGACCATTAACATCTAAGTCTGCCGATGCCACCACAGCATCTTTCAAAGATAACACCAAAGATGCAAAGCAACCTCGCTTCGTTACCCGCGACTCTGATTCCTTATCAAAACTGCTGGAGAAAGCTTCCGAGAAGGTGCGAATGGCCGAAGCGGAGCCGCTAGCAAGCAAAATTAGTACCGAGAAAGTCAGGATGACGGAGGCGGGACCGTTAAGGAAAAAGTCTGATTCAGAGCCAACTTCCAGTAGGAAAACAGGAGCTGCTGCAACGTCGGACAGTACGGCACGAAGTAGCAGAGACACCAGTAGCAAGAAAGAGAACGCGAAGGCGAGATACGGCCTCGAGTTGATGAAAGCCTGGCAAATTTCAGAGTTTGGAGATATCGGAAGTTTGCAACTGGTTGACCAAGTAAACGTCCCGATGCTCGCGGATCCCTTCGGTAAAATTTCCTCGAAACGAATTCGATTAGACCATTTTCAAAGTGACGCACGCTTCCAGCCAATAATGCTGGAAAAGTGCGCCACTTGGATGAATAACCAAGCTCGACTAGATTGCTCTTTCACGTGGCGCACGCTTTCAGACGATTTGCGGTAAATGTGCGCCACTTGGGAAAACTACATGGTGGAGTTCGTGTGCCGAGATTTCAATTCTCACACATTCTGCTTTGTTTTGACTCTCTATGTGTTTACAGATTTACTGGTGGAGATCCATGCTGCAAGTATCAACCCGTTCGACGTGGCGCGAACTCGTGGTTACGGGGAGAACCTCATCCAAAACATGCGCGATCTGTCAAAGTTCTCGTGGATCCCGCGGCTACCAGACCTGGCTTCATTGTTCAGTCGGAAGGACGACCCGTTTCCTCTGACGCTTGGGAGAGACTTTAGTGGGAGAGTGGTGGACGCGGGGAAGATGGTGAAGGGGCTGCGAGCGGGTGATGAGGTGTATGGGGTGATAGGACCTCATCGACAGGGGACGTTAGCTGAGTACGCATCGACGTCGACATGGTGTGTGGCTAGAAAGCCGAAGAATGTCTCGCATGCGGAAGCTGCAAGCATCCCGTATGTCGCGTGTACCACTTGGTCGGTGATGAAACTCGTGCAGAATTTGCCGAACAGGAATAGGGAAGATACAAGGGTGCTGATGCTAGGAGCTTCCGGGGGAATCGGCACCTTCTCCGTTCAGGTTCGTCCGAGCACGCAAAACGTAGTCAAAAACACCAAAAACAGATTCCAGCCATGTATCTCAAATTTGGTCCTTAAAAAACTGTTCGAATACTTTTCTAAACAAACCGTCCGAAAATTTCACTCAACTTTCGGGAACCCGAATACACCAGGTCTCACCCCGAACGTGGAACGTCAGTATGCAGGTTGGGGACTTATATGGGATTTTTAATGTCGATCACTTCCTATGGACAATTTATTCTCTTTTTGCAGTATCTAAAGACACTCGGAGTTCATGTAACCGCAGTCTGTGGTACAGACGGTGTGGAACTCGTGGAGTCCCTCGGAGCTGACGACGTGATCGACTACAAGACGTCAACCGTCGAGAAAGAGCTGGAAATGCGAGACCGCTTTGACGTTATCTTCCAAGCTTCCGGTCACAACTACGACAGCCTCAAGAAGTTTCTCAAAGGCAACCTCAAGTCTTTCTTCGTAACTCTTAACTTCCCGCTTCTCAACAACTCCGACAAACTAGGGAGTATTCCTGGTTTGTTAAAGTCAGGTGCGGATTTCTCTCTCGACTACTTCAAAGGCCTCGCGAACGGCAGCCACACCATCTGGGCGTTCTTCACCCCGAACGGAAGTTTCCTTGAAGAAGTCGCGGGATTGATCGAAGATGGACGGATCAAGCCAGTCGTCGGCAAGGCGTACAGCTTTGATGAAGTAACGAAAGCTTTCAGTGAAGTGGACGCGGGCAATTCGAATGGGAAGGTCGTGGTCGAAGTCCGAAAAGAGTAACGGTCACATTAATATGCAGCTTGGATGATTTTTGAGTCATCATTCATGCTCTGATTGTTCTTAGCTCTGACAGTCGTAAATGGGAGCTGTGCCAACAAAGTTGACTAGATCGTTTTTTCAAGTAGCGCACCTTCTCAATCTTTTCGGCTGAAAGCGTGCGCCGCTTGGAAGACAATCAGGCCGGCTTTGGTTGCCGGTTGCTTTCCTAAGTGACGCACTCTTCTGGCCAAAATCACATATAACGTGCGCCACTGGGGAAAGCGACCTGGTCGACTTCGTTTGCTGAGCTTTTAAATGTACGGCGCCCTTTTTTCACAGCAGAATAATGTGAGTGATTTCACTTTGTCGTAGGTTTTATAGGTTTTTAACGAGATGATCGCTTGCATATGCCGATCAGCTTTGAAAGCAAACTACTATGATGTAACTGAGCAAATGAGACAATAAATTGCTACGCCGAGTGATTCTTTGGGAGAGGTATGCACTGTGTCACTCGTTTGCATTCGATAATATCATACAGCGATTGTTGACGCAATGCCGACATTCAAATGTCCACGATCGGTCTATAGTTCGCGCTGGGCCTTTTGTCGTATTATGTGGGTCAGAAGGAGTTCGCAAAGATCCATCATTTCTGGTTACGTTTGACCCAGCTAGAAACATGGAAGTCACTACGGTGATTCTATTGTTGGTTTCATTATTATTTTTTACATATTGTAAGTGGAAAAATAAGATAATGTCGAAAGTCTAGAGTGTTTTCCTGTTGTTGAGTTCTTGGCTTATCATCACGAAATTTGGTTTCATCTTTCCAGGTAACTGCCAAGTGCCAAATGCAAGATGCGATCCGAGGCCGTGTGTCGAAAAGACCTACAACATATTCCTACGGCAAAATCCCATTCTAACAGCGCAGGAAATGGAGCGGATTTACTGTAACCCGTAAGTGGAACCGTCAAAGCTCGTCGTTGTTAATGATGTCAAGTGATGCAATAGTTGACCTGCCACGCCCAGGTCCGACATGATGCTGAACGTAGTCGGAATATCATGCTAGTACCATTTTGATTTTTAGGACAGTGGAGGGAAGCCTTGTGAGTTTGGTGAAGTGTTGGCGAGCTCAGTGTGGGAATGCGGCAGTCGCACAAGACCGGATTCTACAAGAGGCCGAGTATACCATCAACCAAGTGTGCAGAAATGTCGATGCAAAACAAAGTATGTGAATTTCCACTGCGGACATTCTTGTTCTTTTCTACGAGTGTCATTGTAGAGCTGATTGAGGGTTTTGCTACGGGATGTCAAGTCTTCTACCCATCGCCAAGAGCACTTCCGGTAAACCCGGCCTATTTGAACCACTGCATGTCGCCACCAGGTCGTGGCAAGCGCGCGATAGAGACCAAGAGTTCGCTAAACCACAGCGTGAGGAAGACTGGTCAGAAGAACCTTCCACCGTCGCTGGTCGAAATGGATTCGGGATGGCAATGGACCGTTGGTCCTTTGGACGACCCACCAATTCCCGCACCTTTCTCGACTGGCGCTGGCTATGGAAGCCCGTAAGAACTCATTGAGAACTCGGCAAATGAACTCACCCAAGTGGCGCATAATTTGATTGTAATTGGCCGAGAAAGTGCGCCACCTGGGGAAAAGATCTGAATGAACTTATTCGCCAACCTGCCAGTTTGCATTTTCGCTCTCGGTTGAAGGGTCGTTTTCTTAGCTCAGGTCTGTTACAGAGGTCTCGATGAGGAGTTCTACTATGAATGGAAATGGCCCACTGCCTTTTCGAGCAGCGTGGTTTCCGCCCCGTCGTACTCGATGATCTTCCCTGTGACATCGACCGCGGCCGTATCGAATAATGGCGGGCAGCAGGATGTTAGCTTTTGTTTGGAGACAGGTAAATGACTCACCTGTTACGAAGTGATTTGGTCCGTAAACATCCTTGCTTTGCAGGCGAACTGATGGACTGTACTTTGAGCCGGACATGTATTCCCGACCAAGGCAAGCATGGCCAGCATGGCTGGTTCCTCATTCACTGTTTTTTTTCCAAGCGGCGCACGCTTGCAGGCAATAACACTACCAACGTGCACCACTTCGGCAAACCAATCGTGCCGATTTTGTTCGCCGGGCTAACTCAGTACTTATTTAGGCAAAATCATGAAGTCACTGGCATTGGTCTACTTATCCTGCACTGCCATTGGTAAGCTTCTCCGAAGTCTGAAGTAAGAAAAACCGCATCGTACTTTTATGTTTTTTCTTTGAATTTTAACCATATTGTGATGGATAGTTCACGCTTCGCCGGTATGCGATATGAGCAAGGTAACTCAATGCATGCGCATTAGCGGAGGCTCGGTCTTCGATATATTCGATGTCTCCAGAGGAGTGCAATATTGCCAGTAAGAAATTCTTACCGCGTTCTTTTTTCGCAAGGAATCAACGAACTTCGTTGCAGATACTATCCGGCGATACTGAATTGCATCACGCGAGACTGCCCCGATCAAGCGGTGACCAACGCCGATATGGTTCTTCTCGCTCAGTACAAGAGGTTCCTGATCAATTACTGCACGAACAGGCAATATCAAGCTAGTAAGGGCTTTGGATTCCTGAATCGCAGCTCGGAAGTGTAGATTGCCCCCACCCCTTTCGTGTTTTGTAGGTGTTATCAAAGCTTCGGCCAGTTGTCCCATCTTCCTCAACACCGCTGTGCTGCCCGTCACGGATGCTTCGCTGGTCTGTGCTAGGCAGATGGTCGAGGCAGAAGGGAAACCGTGGAACTTATGTACGATGACGGAAGCCAGTACTTACTGCTTTGCGAAATCGAAGAACTGCGGTATGCGGAATCTTTTGAGAGGCCCGCAAACGAAACGTACAAGTTCGTCGTCTCAAGTGGCGCACGTTGTCATTTTTATTGACCAGAAGCATGCGCCACTCGAGGTGGTGGTCCCACACTTTGTTTGCCAGCCTTATTTTTATGATATCAGAGTTCAGAGATGAATCCAACGGAACCTCTTGCACGCATTGTAATCCGTTCAGACTTTTACAGACTATACCGCGGTTAACCCGCAAAAGACGGCTTTGCTGGAAATGATCGGCTGCCATCCAGCTGGTCAGCTCAGATATGGTATGAACTCCTGCAACCCAAATCTTGCCATGCTGTAGGTTACTGACGAAGGTTTCCTTTCAGACTACAATGCTGCAAGAGAAAACAGCGCAACGATGAAGAGACCGAATACGTTCATTTTGATTTCGATAATTTTAATATTAGTGAAGCTAAAGATTACATTATGAAACAGTAAAACCAAAACCAGCTGTGTTCCATCCGAAAACCATTTCACTTCCATGAAATACACTACCGGTAGGGTGGGCGGAACGCTTTTTGTTAATCTATCAAGTCATCTGAGCAAAACAAATGCTAGCATTCGTTCCACCAAAACCAAACGAATTCTTTATCGCAACTCTTCTTCTAAACTTCGGATCCCACCTAACACTGGATTTCGAAACAATGCTCAGTTTATGTATTGCTGGATCGAGGTATTTCAGATTCGCAGTGGGCGGGATGTCTCCAGTATGACAGGCTAAAACGGTAAAAACACTCTCGATGGCTCCAGCCGCGCCTAACAAATGACCTGTTGCTCCTTTGGTCGATGATACACTAAGGGTCTCTAACGGATCTCCGACGAACATCATGGCGATTGCACCGGCTTCCACTTTGTCCCCGATAGGCGTCGAGGTAGCTAAAAGCAAAAAACAACCAAAGGTGAACAACAGTCATCAATATTCATATAATTATCATGATATTATGGGAGCTCGCCAAATCAACTTGATAAGATCGTTTTCCGAGTGGCGCACGCTATCAGCCAATAACCCTGAAACATGCGCCGCTTGGGAAAAGAATCTTGTCGAGTAGGCATGCCGAGATGCCATACATTCACCAAGAAACAAGCTTGAAATTTACCGTGGCAGTTTACGTATCCCACTTCTTCAGGTTGGACGCCCGAATGTTCCATTGCTCTGCTCATACACAGTATCGCTCCTCCGCCGTCTTCTCTCGGGGTCGTTATGTGGTACGCGTCTGCAGATAGTCCATAGCCGAGTACTTCCGCGTATATTTTAGCACCACGCTTCTCGGCATGGCTCAGTTCTTCCAGCACGAGAACACCAGAACCTTCACCCATCACGAAGCCATCTCTTCGGACATCGAAAGGCCGGGAAGCGGACTGCGGATCCTCGTTGAAACCTGTGGACAAGGCGCGCATCCGAGCGAATGCTGCGATGCTCAGCGGATTCACTGCAGCTTCTGTCGCTCCACAGACCATCACGTCAGCGTCGCCATACTGGATGAACCTCGAAGCGTCTCCGATTGCATGAAGACCGGTCGTGCAAGCTGTACTACGGTAGAGAACAAAAACGGGTAAAAACCAAGAACTAAACGAATAACTCGAATACGGCTAACATAACACACTTGGTGGACCATAAGGTATATTACCCACGTGGAACAGCAGATCGTACCATGACGTCATAATCACCCTACGGCCTGCCAAGTCAATCAGATAGCGAAGTTGATACCTTACACAATGATTCGGCCCTTGAAATCCATATTTCAGGCTGACGTGTCCAGCAGCGAGGTTCGGAAGGATCCTGGGGATGAAGAAGGGTGACACCTTGGAATAACCACGATTCAGGTCACTGCCTGTGCTTAGGACATCTTGCAGATCGACCATCCCCATGCCAAGACAAACTCCAGTGCGCTCCTTCTCCGCTTTCGATCCCGGCTTCCACTTCGCATCGGTCAGGGCTTGTTCGGTTGCATGTAGAGCGTAAATCATACTCAGAGATAGATACTTGCGATCAGATTTGGAGACAGCGTCAATGTCGAAGGATGTTTCGTCCGTTCCGCGAGGTACAAGTGCAGCTACCTTGCAAGGGATTGAAGCATACTCTGGAGCATCTAGCTTAGTCGTTGCACTCTCTCCAGCGAGCAAGCGCTTCCATGCATATTGTACTTTGGTACCTAAAGGACTGACCAAGCCCAGACCGGTCACAACTACCCGACGCGACTTCATGGGTTGAGGAGAAAGGAGCTCAAACGGGAAATTCAGAAAGATGGGAATCTCGCGCTCGCGATCAGCTGACGTGAGCGAAATGTTGCTGGAGTGTGACATAACATTACATGACAGGACACACATATCCATACATGATAACATGGCATGACACTGTGCCATCGAAGTGTAGTCACTGTAGTGACTCGTTGTGGGGTTCTTGGGTGTCGGCCGAGGAACCGTGGCTCAAAAACTGAAAAACATATTCTCGGGCGGTAGATGGAATATTGGCTGATATCTACACTTGATATCTTTTTAAAAACCAAGGTTGCAGTCGGATGCGGCATGTCAGTCGAATTAGACACAGTGAGGTTAGCGAGATTGCGACTCGCGACCATATGGTGCGATAGAACACTTGATCGATTTTTTATCACAGGGTCCTCGCTGCAAAGTGTAGATTAAGGCGAGCCTGGGGGATGCATCACTCCAGGACTTGGAGCAACAAAGTTATCCTTTGATCCAAAACATGCGAAAACCCTTTGCACCCCCTTTGTTGTGCTCTTCGGGGTACTTCCGGGTGTCCCTACTCAGGGGATCAGTTCTCCAGGGTTAAATTAGCAAGTGGACCTCCGGCATGGTACCCAACTACAGCCTTTACTCGAGCCCCACATGATTATACTGTAGTGACTCTGCTGAATGTGTTGTGCATCACGATCCTTGAGGCGATCTTTCTAACGTCTGGCATGCGCATGGAAATACCTACGGAAATCAACAAAAGCCGAAAGATTGACTGATGAAGGCACCGTCGTCATTGCCTGACGCTGTTTTATCTAGTTTCTAATTAGCGAGTTCCTCTCAACGTTCCTGCTGCTGTCTGCAAGGGCATGAGCGTTGTGGATCACGAGTAATCAACTGGAGAAAGATCCATTCGGCATCCATGACGAGCGATGGAGCCAGGATGAGCAAGGCGGAAGAGCAGACGTTTTCTTGGTCGGAAATCAGCCAGCATACCAGTGCGAACAGTCTGTGGGTTGTGGTGCGAGATAAAACTTCACCGGGATCGCCGCTGAGGGTCTACGACGTGACGAATTTTCAAAAAACTCACCCTGGAGGACATCTCATCCTCCTGAAGTACGCCGGTACGGAATGCTCGAGAGCCTTTGCCGCCGTCGGACATTCAAAGTATGCCATTAAAAGAATGAGCCAGTATCGCATCGGGATTGCCGAGGCTGACAACGTAGAACCTAGAAAATAAGCCTTGGCGCCTCTCATTTGTTTCCGAAATGTTTTCCGGGAATCCAGCCAGTCAGCTAGAAAGTTTGCATCGCAATATTTCGAGTAGTGGGTCTTGACCTTCATTGTTGTCTTTCATTTTCAATCTTACATCTCACACCAGTAACATGCCAATTCTGATCGAAGAACCTGTAAAACTACTTCCACTCTTTCACTTTTGACCTTCGAATAAGCCGTCTCTCAAACCGGAAGTTAGTATGACATGACTATTCCGATAAAGTTTCTCCCTAATCAAGGATCAACCATTAACGGTGTCTCATGACATACAGTAGGTGAGGCTTGTAAGATAAGCAAGTCGCTAATTTAGAGATTGCGAAGTGATCCTGACTTGCACCATTCATACGTACAGGAACATCGTGACATCATAAGAACAAGTTCGTCGCGTACTGTATTTCCCTCGAAAGTTCTGCGCAGTCTCATGACCGGTCGATAAATTACGCCCCGGGTGGTCATAACTTAAGTTTTAGCCGGGGATTATCTCATGGGCCTGTCATGTGACTGTGCAGAACTTTGGAGGGAATAGGGCAGCCGCTGTGTCAAATGTCAAAACCGTCATACGTCATTCACGTAGTGACGTCACCATGTTCCTATTCGTGTTGGATTGTGCCAAGTCCCAGCACACTTCCGTTCGCAATCTCTATAGTAAAGGGAGTGATAAGATCGGAACTCGGAAGTGCGAGCGAAGTCGCCTTCTGCCTTCGTCGCAGTTAGAAAGTAGTCTTCGTCTTGGACTCTTGGAGGAATCGACCTTTGCCCTTGTACAGGTCTTACGTAAGCCGAAGGAGCCTGTTATCGTCATTCTAAGGGAGAACGGTATAAGCACGTGTCGTATACTCTATGTTGCCGATTGCTGATACACTTCCATTTTACAGCCTGTGGCATTAATTTGAGCCATTTCCGGTTGATCGACAGCTAGTCAGCTTGCAGTGCAAGGAGGCTTATCACAAGACAGCAGACTTGACGTAGCCAACCGTAGATAGACGCAAGTCACGTAGCAGTACTACACGGACGAACCTTCTCACAACGTCATGGCTTCCTCTTCTTCCATGTCCGAGCCTCGGCACCTGAGCAAGTATTCCTGGGACGACGTCAGCTCCCACAACACCAAAGACAGTACGTGGATGGTCATAAACGGTAAAGTTTACGATGTGACGAAGTTTCTGGAGGAACATCCGGGTGGGGAGGAGGTGCTGCTGGAGAATGCGGGCAGGGACGGCACCGAACCCTTTGAAGATGTCGGCCACTCTACCGACGCCCGCGAAATGATGAAGGAATACCTGATTGGGGAGATACACGAAGAGAAGCCCAAAGTTGTGATTGAGACCAAGAAGATTGTCGAGAAGGTGGAGACAGGAGGTGCCGTCGGAGGAGCAAGTAATCAGTGGCTGACATGGCTCATACCCGCTGCTTTCGCCCTGGCCGCTGCGTTGGCTTACCGAATATTTGTCGTTAATGCAAAGATTGCTTTCGATGCCACTACCGCACAGCTCTAGGAGCGAAAAAGGAACGCGCTTTGCCGGAATGATTTCCATGTACAGTACAGCACCGCTTTTTATTTTTACTATTCAATACCTTGGCAGACAAATGAACAAGATCGCTTGTTCAAGTGGCGCACGCTTCTGGTCGGTCGCATCGTGAACGTGTGCCACTTGGGGAAACAGTCAAACTCGACAAAACCAGTTTTCCAAGTGGCGCACACTTCCAGCTGTCACCAACAGAAACGTGCGCCACTTGGAAAATCAGTTTTTTTCAAGTCTGTTTGCCGAGCTTCCGTTTTCTTTTTTGCTTATGGCTACAGCTGTTTTGTTTTATGGGCTAACGGATTTTTTCTTTCAGGTAGATGACTGAAGTGGTTTCCGGCGTTTGGATGTCGCTGATGAATTCCTTCAGACTCGGGTTTTCTTCGCGCTAGACATGTATATTTCCCCGGTGCACTGTAAGACTTGTACCGGACTACCTTTCAAATTTTATCGAGTATTTCTTTTAATGATTATTACCTACGTCAGTGTGAGCACCTACTGTAGTTTACTGATGACTCTTGATTATTCTTATTGCCGATACAAAAATATCGTACACTTTGGTGATCAGTCCATAAAGTTTGAGTTTTCTGTTTGAGGAACTGTTGCCCAGTAACTCGAAAGAAATGCGTAAGGACCCGGAAGTTCTCTCCACATCCACCCCCGTGACTTCAGCTAGCGCGTTTCCGGTCACAGGGCTTTGGTGAAACTTGATTCACAAACCACAGCCTGTCGTTCGAGTACTTTGTCGTTCCTCTTCCGTGTGCGAAGCATTTGTTACAGCTCATATCCAGCAGGCAATCACGCGACACATTTTTGGATCGGTGAAAAATCTCGCGAAAACTCTTGTCAACGTGTTACTCTTATTGTGTGATCTAACTTCCTGGTACAAGGTCCCATGAATGCACAAGTTTCGATGGCTCCCCTGGAGTTCGCCAATAAGCCGTCATTATCAGTTACTCCGCCACCTATAGAGGCACCCAGCAGCGAGAGGGGGACTGAGAACGCGCTTGGTGTGGATGGCCGGGACGATAGCGGCTGCTTCCTGTTCGCAGGACCCGAAGACGAGAACTCTCCGCTCTTCGGCGTCTGGTTTCCAAGTACGAGGTATCATTGTGGATTTTCGATGGGCGATTTACGTGTTAATGGTCGATAATGATAACCTTGATTTTTGGATCGATTAGGTACGCGTCAGCGCCTCCAGAGACCGCGGAAGCTCCCCGATAATCGATGGTTATGGTCTTGTTCGCTCTTCATGCATGATTGGACGCACTGGCTCCCCGCAGTAATTTATGTTGACTCGCGGAAAGTTTTGGTTCTTCAAGGTGTACGCAAAGTGCCCAGTTTTGCTTTTGAAACTGAGACTCCAGTCAATACGGGAGCTCCGCAAACAAACTCGGCCAGATCGTTCTTTCCTAAGGGGCGCACGCTTACAGTGTTATTGGCCGGAAGCATGCGCAATTGAAAAACTCAACGAAGTTGTCTTTCCAAGTGGCGCATTTCTTCGGTGCAGCTGGCTGAACGCGTACGCCACTGGAAGATCGATCTTGTCGAATATGTTGCCCCGCTGCCGCATTCCAAATGAGGTTTCTGATGACTTATATCATTGATCGAGCCAATATGATGTTGTTTCTTTCAGAAAAGAGTGGCGCTGATTATACCCATCTTAGCAGTCCGTACTAAGGTTCCAAAGTCTCTGTTGCACTGGGCAATAAAGTCAGAGAGACGGCTAAAGATCGCTGGGTACATGAACAAGGACTCTGAGCACTTGACTACACTCCTCAAAGTAAAGCTGGAAACGCCGGCCAAACAGTGTGAACTACGGCAGATGATCGCGGCATTCCGCGAAGTCGCGAAACCGAACCAGTGAAGGGAACATGCCTACTTCCGGTTCGCAATGTCAAATTAGACTTCCTCAAAACTCTCGTGGCAGATCTCAACTTCCGCTGTTATTGAATGTGACTGTAGGACTCTTCTGAAAACTTTATTAGCGCTTTCGTCCGATCGTTCTGGGAAATTATTGTCGTTACGAATATCGATAGCAATAAATCAAGTCTCATCTCAAGAACTATACTTGATTAAAAAAGAACAGAAACAAGATCAGAACAGACGCTATAGCCAACAGGGATAGGCGCGGTTCCATTGACTAACATGAGATGAGAAAACTAAGCTAAGACAGACTTCTTCATACAAGCAAAGCCTCGTTTTTGTACAAAAGTTTCGTCAAAGGTTTCTGCAAGAGCTAGTTATTCCACTGCTGGTACTGATTCTGTCCTTTGACGACGCCCTGCTTGTGGTTGGCAGCCTGACCAGCCGAGTTCTGCGGCATGCCCTGCGTCATCTGGTGCAGCTGTTGTTGCTGCGCCATCGGAAAGTACTGGTTACTATACTGATGGGACGCCGCCGTCGGCTGGTTGCCCATTTGCATGCCGTAACTCTGGGACGACTTCTCGTACGGCTACACAAGACACAAAACTTCATTACTTTTCCAACATACATCTGCCGACAGCTGGGCAGACTCGTCAAGACTGCTTTCCCAAGTAGCGCACATTCTCAGTGTCAGTGCCCGAATGTGAGCGCGACTTGGTAAAACGATTTTCAACCAGTACCCAAGTGGCGCACTTTTTCAGTGTTATACACTGAAAGCGTGCGCTACTCTGAAAAACAATCTGGTCGTTCGAGCAACCCTAGCCAATTTTCAAGAAATATGTCTTCCCATACCTTGTTGTTGGTCTTGCTGGCCCCGTAAGCATATCCACCCTGAAGATCCGAACCTCCGGCCAACATGCCCTGACTTCTCATGTCTGCAAAGAAACCGAGAGACTTCAGGTGTCGCTCATTTGCCACCGCGAAGATCAAAGTCACTTACACGGGTCATTACTGAAGGCCGAGACGTTTCCCGCCACATACGCCGCGCTATTCTGTAGCTTATCTCCGACAGCCAGATCCTGGCCGTAACTGCTCGAGTAGCTGTTACTGAGACCAGTGTTGGTCCCTTTGGAGTAGCCGCCGCTAATGTTGGCAGCGGGGGTGGTGTACATCTGTGGGTTGTTGCTGTATGGGTGGTAGCCCGGCGTCATGCTGGGTGGTGAGTAGACGTAGTTCTGCCCAGTGAGGCCGTAGCTCATGCCGTATGGCTGACCGGCCAGTTGTTGTTGGGAAACCTGAGCCGTTCCTTGGACATTCTGCAAGGCTTCGACACCACGACGGACTTGGTCGGGAGTGGAATACCCGAGGTTGGCGGAAGTATCACGGAGACCGGAAAGGCTGTTCTGGTAACTCTGGTAGTCTTGCAGACTTCCCATCTGCGAAAAAAGAGACAAAGTCGAATTTGTTTTCCAAATACTTCGCGCTTAACTTTGAGCATATTCCCCATTTTTTCGGTTTTTGTTTCTTGGAGAACCGAGTAAACTGTTTGAAACCCAACCGAACAACTCGGCAAAGTCGCTCCTCAAGCGGCGCAGACTAGCGGCCAGTTACACTAAAAACGTGCGCCACCTGGGAACACCATGAGACTCGAGAAGGTCATTTCCCCAAGTGGCGCACTCTGTCAGCATAAACATCGAAACCGTGCGCCACATGGGAAAACACTTTTCCGAGTTTGTTTGCCGAGCTCTCAGAAATCAGAAATATTTTCTGATTTCAAAACTGGTGCTTACCGGTAACATCGAGAGGATAGCGCGAGGATCCATACCCGTGCTTCCATACTGTGCTTCCATGCCAGAGTTCTGGGCAAACATGGCCGGTAATGTACTTTGGCCATACTGCGCTGGTTGTGACTGAGCTAGATAGGGTTGTTGACTCAGGAACGACTGGCTCACGGTGGGCTGTGAAGCTCCGTATGGCTTGTTCAAACCTGCAACGTAGGAAACAAGATTACAGCAGTACAACACAGGGCCAGACTGCACTAGAGGAGTTGCCCGTTCTGGCCTCACGAATCACTGGACATTTTTCCAAAGAAAAGGAAGACTTTCGGCTTACCGCCGATGGAAGCAGACGGTTGCACCGTCGACTTGGGCATGCTGAAGCCGGTAGCGGTGGTTGCCGAAGTTCGGGGGGCTTGCACTGTTGAAGTCATCTGCGAAGTTCCGCTGGGAAGCTTCTGCGCCATTCCTGTCGGTTGCGTCTGCGTGGTGGCACTTTGCGCCGAAGCTTGGTACGAGCCGAAACCAGCGTTACGCGATGACATATCTGCAAAAGTCAAAACACCGACTTCAATTCCATATTGCTTTTGTTCTCCTACATTCGGGACGTCGGTAAACGAGTTTACCCAAATCGTTCTTCCAAGTGGCGCCCGTCTTCATTGTTATTGACTGTTGGGGCGCGCCACTCAGAAGAAACGATCTGAACGAAGTCATTTTACCACTAACTTGGATTCATTCCACTTTCGAAATTCATTTCATTTTTCTCAAACATTTCATGGGATTACCTTGGCTTCCATACGACGAGAAGTTCTCAGGCAGCGTGCTGATTGAAGACTTGCCGGGTGAAGTCTGTTGGCTCTGATGGGACGGCGGATTGGAGTACTGAGTGGCAGTTTCGTTCTGGTTTCGCTGTTGTGGACCGAAACCAGCCACAGCGTCGTTCCTGCCGGACGGTGACTTGGACAAGGCGGTAGCAGCGGGTTGTTGGGAGTACCGCGAGTCTTGCGACGAGGCGTAGGGGTTGATGGGTGACTGCGCGGAGTTCATCATGGTCTGTCCTTGCGCACTGGCACCTCGCGCATCACCCATGCCGGACATTCCTTGGCCACGGTTCGCTCCAGGGAACGTTTGAGACTGCTGCGAGTTGACGAAGGAATTCGAGGACTGAATGTTCTTCGCGGAATACGTGTTCGTGGGCAAATCTGCACAAAACACCCGTCCTCAGTCACGTTATTTTCCAAAGAAAGCCCAGCAAACCAAATCGACCTGATCATCCTCAAGGAGCGCACATCCTCAATGCTACCAGCTGATAGCGTGCGCCACTCAAGACGACGTCAAGTGGCGTACGTTTTCGGTTTATTGACGAAAAGTGCGCCACTTGGAAGATCCATCTCGTTGAGATTGTTTGCCTAGGCTCAATATCATTTCAGTCTAATTTTTCAGTTTCTAATTTCTGAGAACAAAGATCAAAATAGTTGATTGATCGTATATTTCCAGACTTCCCAATGTCTAGTTTACCGTGCTCGGAGCTTCCGAAAGTCATCGTCTGCGATGGAACACCGATCATGTGCGAAGGACTGCCAGTATTTCTGTTCTGGCCGCCGGTCGACTTGCTGGGCGACAGCGGTTCTGTCGCCACACTGTGTCCCATTGTTCGAGACGCATTCACCGCAGAAACACTGCAACAGGAAATATGGTGCTTTACAGCTGACCAACTAGCGAAAGTCTAATGAGCAACCGGGTAACTGCGACACCTACCCGGGAAGGGAATCGCGCGATTCACTGGTATACGGCGACCGAGCGTTTTGTCCGGCGTAGACTTGCGACTGCACTCCGCTATTCAGATGGTTGAGAGAATGCTGGGCATCTGCTTGCTGGTAGGAGGAATTATCGAAGGTCAAACCGCTAAACTTCATTCCCAGCTGCTGTGTGGCGTCCGGTGTCACCGGTCTGTCCGGACGAACATTAATGCTGTGCTGCAAAGAAAAGGACAACGAGGAATCAGGACCACAAACCCAAAAGTAGAACGAAGACGAGTCAGCAGGATCAGGTACACTTCTTACCTGGTTCATGGTATGCAAGTTGGACTGGTCGACTGGTTCGTAGCCAACTTGCGGGACATTTGGTGGCTTCTGCATGCCGGAAGCTGACTGAGAAGGTCCAGAAGGCTTCTGTTGTTGCTGCTGCTGCTGTTCTGCCTGTTGCTGCTGTGGCGCTTTCCAACCATTAGCCTCGTTGACTGGTGCTTTCTGTGGTCCGGCTTGTGCAGGAGGTGGAGCACTGCCCGCAACTGCACTGGACCATGTAGAGGGCTTTTGGACCATGGTCGACCAGGAAGGAGGCCTACAAGACAATTAGTCGTTATCAACGCATCTACCCAGAATCTCACGCCTATTCGGCACATTCCCAAAGTGTAGGCAGCGTAGGAGAACTAACTCGACAAGATTGTTCTCCCAAGTGGCGCACGCTTCCAGCCACTAACACTAAAACGTGCGGCACGTGGCAAAAAGATCTTGTCAAGTTTTCCCTAAGTGGCGCGGGCTCTCGGCCAATAACACAGGAAGCGTGCGCCGCTTTGGGAGACAATTGTCTTCTACAAGCTTCTACAATTCGAAAAGTGAGATGGAGTTCTTCCAAATTTTCACATAACCGAATCGCAAATAAAAGTCTTGATAATTACCCGGTACTGTTAACGGAGCCTTGTCCCCCAGACTGATTTGCCGGAGCACCACGCTGTCCAGCTGTAGGAACGTTCAAAGGAGCAGAAGCCGTCGGTGCCGAGCTTCGTTCAAATTTGAGGGACTGACGAGCCAACTACAAAAATCAGAACCAATGAGTTTACTGTTTACCCCTAGGCAGGCTGACGAAATGAGCATGAGTAATGCGCTCACAGTTTCTTGCCAGTTGTCATCGGCATCATCCCATCGGGATGACTCTGTGGTCGTCTCGTTATTCTCACGACGAGGAGGTCCATCCGCTTGGGTCTGACCAAAACGCCCGTCGCCATCAGTAGTCTGGCGACCCTGGAATCTGGTCTGGCTGCCCTGTTGTCCACTTTGTCCTACAGAGACAATCAATAATCAATAAACAGTGACCGACAAGAAACGGCAAAACTTATCATGTCCAATACGATCATCTGTTCGTGCTTTCAACAGCAATCTATTTTCCATAGATGAGAGAAAGGTTTAACCCTACCCGAGAGAGGCTCATCCTGTACATAGTTACTGCGAGGAGCAGATTGTGCGGTAGTGGACTTTCCCCCACGACTGCTGGTGTTGCGCTGATTCGCCCGACCCCGTGTCGAAGGCTGATTCTTGTCAGCCGCTTTGGTCTTTTTCTTCCCAACGGGTTCCCACTGATCCTACAAAACGACACAATTTGACACAATTAACATAAAGCACCACCTCAAAACTCAAAAGACAAGAGTCAAAGCAAACTGGTGCGGCTCACGGTCAGAGTCGAGCCTTTCTCCAAGAAGAGATCAACTGCCGCCTGCACGTCGTTTCCACAGTCGTGCAAAGCAAGGATAGCCTCTTCTGCTGAGCAGTTGGTCACTGCCTGTACTTTCTCGGCTTTCTCTTGCAAAGCCTTGTCTGAAACTGTGGAGTTCTGGAACAACTGCAAAGAGCAGGCATTTACGATGACAACAAGCTAATTTCGATCTGGGTTAGATCCGACCTACCTGAGCCATCCGCATCTGCTCTTTGGTGGCTTGAGGAGCACCCTTTGCCTGGGTCGGCTGTGAACTATCCTCCTTTTTCACGTCTGAACGCTTGTCCTGACGCTTTCGTCCATTGGCGTTCTGTGAAGGCTGCTTGTTTTCGTCGTTGACGGAGCTGTTTCCTTTCGTGCCACCTCCCCCGGCTTTCCGATCCATTGTGAAGTTCTGAGAAGCGAGACCGTCGGTACGAAGCTTAAGAATCAGCGAATGATGCGTAAAGAACAAGAAGCTGACGTTGTCAAGCGGAAGCAAAGGCAAATCCAAAAAATAATCTGAAGATGTCCAGAAATTCCGAACTGATCACAAGGACGATGATTCACATGGACACAGTTTCGAGCAGCCCCCTGAGGTCAAATGTTACTGCTCTTTCACCCTGTATAGCACCACAACCGCTCGGTCCACAAGCGCGCAAGTTGAACAAAATACGAAGGGTGGCTCATAGTGCGCGCTATGATCACTTCGCACAGCTTTCAAAGAAAGCATCCCTCGATGTCATGCCAGGCATCAATCAAGCGACGGGATGGTTCAATGTTTCACTTGTTAGCTGGCCTAAAGTGTTCCAATAGGGCCGTGCTTCACCCACTGCGTTCATTTGCTCTTCAGCCCCTGATTATGCTTGCGAGCGGAGACGCAGGGAGTCGTGGGACTCCGGAAACTGAGGTTCACCGGACTTCCGGAATTTGTTTCCCCACTTAGACCTCGAGGTCCCCCATCGCAAACCATCTCGAAACTGGGCTCAGTATTGTGAATTCGGAACGCAAAGAGCTATCTGTTGTGTTGGGGTTTTCACAGTGCTTACACGCTGTGGAAAAATTCACAGCGAACAAGTTTCCGGCGAGAACACTCAAAGACTTACCGAAACGTACGCACTTCTTACCTATGGCAGGTTCCCAATCAACCTTGACTACTACGAGGAGTCAGAGGTTGTTTCTTTTAGCGGTACGGTAAACAGGGACGTTTGCACTGAATCAGCAGTTTTTATCAACAAAGACCCACTGTTACAAATTCCTCAGACACGCAAACAGTATTGTCTTTTCCATCAAAGTTACCACAAAAATGCCATTCGAAGTAGTGGTCCGCAGAAGAGATACGTAACTAAAACCAAAAATCCACTGAGGGAATTCAGCACAGTACGACACATCAAAACAGAAAAACCGCGGCCATGAAACCAGCTAAAATCATAGCGATCCATAAAAACAAGATACAGTATTCGTGTCTAGATTAATTCTCTATCACACGAGAGGGTTAGCTACACTTTTAGAGAAAGTTAACTTTCGGAAAGGTTGCACAGTGAGTTCTGTTAGACTTGGGCAAAGGCACGGTAGATTACGATTGGTCCCTCTGTAATGCGAATCTCCGCTTCGGTGCTCGCTGGTAAGAGCCACACCGTCCCCTTCTCGATAGGCTCTTCCGCGATTGAGCATCTTGCGGAACCGCTAATGCAAATTATTATCGATGCCGAACCGAGTTCGGGAAGCCGGTAAATCGCGTTGGCATCAGGTATCTACAGCAAAACAGTTGCTAAGTCGACAGAATGAGTTGAGAGGCCAGAAACAGAACGTACAAGACTGCTTTCTAAAGTGGCGCACGCTTCCAGCCAACAGCAACGAAGGCGTGCGCCACTTAAAAAACCAGTCCTGTGGTGTCTCAAGCGGCGCACGCTTTCATTGTGGTTGGTTGGGAGGGTGCGGCACTTGGGAAGACAACATTGCAAGTTTTGTTGGGCAGCCTCTTAATCATTCGTCGAGGGTACTATGATATACTTCAGTTCGCGCAACGCCGAATTCCGCGACAGGTGGTAAGTAGTACGACGTCCAAACGTCTTCCGTGTCGTGTGTCAGAGAGAACTTAAAGTCTTCGCCAGGACCGCTTGAATAATCTACCAGCTCCGTCAGCGTTTCCACGTCACGGAACTTTGGCGTCAGACCAGCTCGCACTACGTTGTCCGAGGTCGCCATGCATTCGACACAGTCTGGTAAGAACACAGCGTGATATTATGCTGGACGCCAACAAGCCACTTGTTTCTGGTTTCTGCCGTTCTTACCGCCACTTAGGTAGGCGTGAGGGTTGTTCGGTCCCAAGAAGATCGCTTCACCCGGCTGTACGATGATATAGTTCATGAAGAATACGCAGAAGCAGCCAACGTCACCGGGATAGTCTTCCCATAGCTGGATGAAGACGTGACCATATTCTTGGAACAACTTCCCGGTGTCTTTACCTACGAACAGAAAGGACTACAACATACGTTAATTCAGGAAAACATACAGGGATGAACTAGGTGAACTTACGGAGATTACTGTAGTATTTGTAGAGCTGGGTTCCTTCCACGGACAATATTGTCTTGTCGGCTTCCATTAGTGATCTGAAGGCTAGCTTCAAGCCATTGAGTTGATCGTCCTGGATGGGACTTGTCAGGCCACGCTCAACTAAGATGCAGGTTTCTTCTCCGATGACTCTTCTAAATTCCGGTATGGCTGGAAACAAAACCCACAACGGTTAATTGCAAATTCGTAGGTATCATGGATGACGAGCTCTCATCAAACTCACTTCGAATAAACATGAGAAGTTCTTCGAGTGGCCGAAATCCAATGAGTACGTGGAAAGGAGTCTGGAAAAATAAAAATTATTATCCTCAAGAGATTCACTCAGATTCTGCGAAGCATGTGATGATAAGAAAAGAAACGTTTCTACTTACGAGAGCGATGGCCATCTCTGGCTTATGATTATCATCAGGATAGTTCTTTGGGTCCTTCACGTGGAGCTCCGCTGCCATTTCCTAAAACCGCAGACTAAATGCTGTGCCTCAATTTGGTAGAACCATAGTCGAAAGATTCTACCTCCAAACCAGACAGAGCTACGTGACATGGGATTCGGACTCACCTTGGTCGGATGCATCTGGATCGACAACGCCTTTTCGACGGACAATATCTTAAACAAGAAAGGCAGTCCACCGGACTTGAATCTTTGCTGTAACGCTTCGCCAACCAGGTACGGGTTCTTCTCCAAGTAATCAGACAGCAAATGACCCTTATTTCCAGGTAGCAACACGTAGTTCGGACCTTTTGGGTGTGTTCCCATCCACAACTAAAACACAAAATAGAATGAACGTCTGGAAGGTTGATGGGCCAGTTTCCAGGCAGTCTGTCAGGCTTGCTAGCTGCGCATGAGTGAGACAGCCATCACGACAACAATAATGATAATGATAAGGGCAAAGTCACGCGATACCTCTGCATACGGCTTGCTTTCTTCGATCTTCTCATCCGTAGCGCCAGCTTCCGCCAACTGTCCCACCAAGCTTCTGCGACCCATCTTGCCCCATTCGTACGATTGTACCGTACATATCAACCGAAGAGCTACAAGAGAACTTTCGCATGAAAACTGGCACACAAAACCGACCAGATCGGCTTTTCAAGTGGCGCACTTTACCGATCAGTAACACGGAGACGTGCGCCACTTGGGAAACCGATCTGGTGGAGCTGTATGGAACAAGTGAAACCTCACCTCGAATTTCGTCATCCGGAAGCTTCTCGGACTTGTCCGACTTTCGCATCATTTGTACGCCTGGACTGACGCTTGGACTGGGTCGCGGAGTAGTCTTTGGTGTAGGTCTGGGACTGGTCGACTCTTCCATAAGGTCTTTCACCTTCTGGTTGACCGATTTGACGGCTCCAAAAAACTTTTGCTTGATACTATCCGACATGGCGAAAGTCCAACTGCAAACACAACACATAGTGTGTTCAGGTAATCCCTCCGAGGCACGTATATTATTATCGCAGTGACTCACGTGTGCGGCGACGTACAAAACTTCGGTTTCGGAAGAGTAGAACGGTCTTCACGGGTGAGTGGATCGATGCAATGACGGAATTCTTACTCGTCTGCGAAGTAGCACGACGAGTATGATACGCACTCAGTCGTATGCTGTCAGAATTGCAAGACTTACCTTTGCAGCTGACTGGCGATATGCGAGCTCTTCCACCGAAGACTCCGCGAACAACGTGTGATAGGTCGGAGTAGCAAACTTGTTTGACAAGACGGCGGAAGGTGCAGCGGAAGTGCGCCCAGCAAGCAAGAAACAGAATTATAGAAAAGAATGCTGCCAACTTGAATAAACTCCATGACGTAATCAGCAAGCAGATGTTGCTTTTCTTTTCCCCATAAATGGACATGTCGGCCACTCGATAAGCTTGATTGACTGATCGTTTGCCGTAGCTCTGACAATTATTCCGTCTCGCATAAACATTTTTCAAGTAGTCACGTGGGACTGTGGGTCGTTAAACACAGCGTTAGCCACGTGAACCGTAACGGGTATGCGGATGAAATGGGGCAGGACCGTAGAAAGAGAAAAGTAGGTGGGGTCACCAAATATCCCTGTTCGGTCAAGACCATTATGACGTCATATTCCATCAACTAGTTCGGCCGAGCTGGTTCCGGAATTCGCGATAGGGTAATTACGTAGTGCGCCATTATCGAGGACTCCAGAACCGTCACGTATTTCGTGACGTATTATAGGTAGGTAACGTCATAGCAGAGAGATGTATGGTGAGCCGGGCGATTCAAAAGTCCACAGTACTTTTACCGCGGGTGCATGCGCGGAGAAACTC